>JAXHKQ010000564.1:0-12494 GCA_038407185.1 Chalaropsis ovoidea
GCCATCATCATGGCCGGCACAAACGAGTGCACGCCAAACACCAGGCGCCACAGCGGCCGCGGCAGCACCGACATGAAGCGGAACCACGGCTTGCGCACCAGCGGGCCCGCGTACGCGGCCGGCGCCAGCGCGCACACAACGCTGATGCGCTGGCTCAGCTCCGGGGCATAGTCGCGCGACAGCGCCAGCAGCGCCTGGGCCGTGCCCTGCGAGTGGCACACAAGCCCCAGCGTGGCGTGGCCCGAGTGGTGCAGCACGCCGCCGACGAGAGCCGGCAGGTCCAGCGTGGCCATCTCGCGGATGTCCCAGGCCCACATGCGCGAGTCGCTGGTGTCCAGAGACACGTGGCGCGGGTGGAAGCCGCAGCGGTTGTTGCCAAGCCACACGTCGTAGCCGGCCTTAGCCAGCGAAAAGGCCAGCGACCTGTCGTCGTTAACGCAAAAGGTGCCGCTAGACTGCAGCAGGCCGTGGACCAGGAGCACGGGGTACTTGTTGCCCCGCCTGGGTGATGTGGCGGAAGGGGGGGCGGGGGCGAAGCCCGGGACAATGGGAACGGGAACGGAATCGGGGCCGCTGCCGTCGGCAGGCAACGCTCTGTGATGGCGCGGATCAAAGACGTGCCACAGCTCGAGAATAAAGCCATCGCCGGTCTGCACCAGGACCGTCTCGGTGTCCAGGCCAACGCGGCGCGCATAGTAGCGCACATCGCAGACCAACTTGTCGGCGCCGCCCTCGGTGGGCACAAAGCCGTCGGCGGGCGGGACGCGGAGGCCCCGCGCCCACTGGTCGACGACCTCGCAGCGCTCAGCATGCAGTTTCTTTTCCGTGGCATAAAAGGGCCGCTTGCGCTCGTCGTGGTTGCCCATGGTCAGGCGATGGTAGAGGTGGGCCATGGTCGGCGGGATGTGGCGCAGCAGGGCAACGCCGGCAATTGTGCTGAGAAAGGCCAGGCTGAGAGTAAAGGAAGACGCCTGCAGCATTCCTTCCTTGAGCCGGGTGCCGAGGCCGAGCGGGGGGAGGCCAGTGGCGATGGAGCTGAAGCGGGAGTCGGCCGCGGAGGCCGAGGAGGGGGCCGGCTTTGATGCGGGGCCAGTGCTAATGACCGGCACGAGCGCCGGCAGGGGCCGCGGCGGAATGGTCTGCAGTTCAATGTTGGCAGCATTGGCCTGCAACTGCAAAAAGGGCCCGTGGGAGGCCTTTGCGGGTGGCAGTGGTGGCAGCGGGTGTGCCATTAGCGGATCGTGCTTTGCAGCGCATGTCGAGGCCGGGGCGGGAGCCGGGGTCGGGTTGGGGACTTGAGGCTGGGGCTGCGGCTGCGGATGGGCGTACGCCTGGACCCGAGACTGGGAGGGAGAAGGAGGCGGCTCGTCTGGGATGTGGGAGCCAATGGCGGGGTTTGTTGTGGTGGTGGTGGTGATGGTGGTGGTGATGGTCGCCATAGTGACAGCAGATGCATGTATTATGGCAGAGAGCCTTCGAGGTTGGGTCCAGACAGAAGACAGACGCTCCAATGGCAGCGCTCTTTAAGCGGCAGCACAGAGTGCGACAATCACATGCAGATCTCGCCTCAGAGAAGGGCGGGAGACGGGCCACAGTAGGAGAGGGTGGAGAACAGTGCGTGGCCAGTCAGCAGGGCTGAGCCTTGTTGGCGTGCTGCACGAAAGCGTGTAAGTCGTTAGGCCGTCAGATGAGTCCGGGGCAGGCTAGGCCAAGCGTGTGTTCTCCTGCGTCCCGGGCGTGTTGCGGCGGTGTCGGGCAGGCTGTGACGAGGAGGCGGCTTGACTTGTCTGGACAACAAAGGCGGCTTCTGAGACAGATACAAGAGACAAGTCAGAAGTGTATGCTGTCAGGATTCCTCCAGCAGGGAGACGCACACAAAAGGAGGCAAGAAATTGGTGCCGTGCTGGTGGGCGATGCAAACTAGGAGAGAAAGCGGAATAGTCAAGGGGTCTGTCACAAGCCAAAACATTGCCCGTGCTTAGGGTTTGCACTGGCCAGGGTTAGTGCACAACTGCCTGTCTCTAGAGCGCTGGCGTATAAGTGGGCTGGGTGTCTGTGCCGAGGGAAGTTGCCTTGTCGGGAGGAAGCACTGACGACTGCTGGGGGAACAGCAAACAAACGGACAAGGAGGTAGTTGCCAAAAAGAAGCTGTTCACAGGCCGACACGGGAGCGGTAATTGCTTCACATTTCTTTTCTGCGCCTGCCCAATCTAGAGTACAACCGCAAGGCTACAATTTTTGTCCTTCTTCCTTATCTTCATCTCAGATCATTTCCTCAGCCTTGTCCTTATTAATTGCATCTTCAGCCACCCACCAGCCCGGCCGCCGTTTATTGACCTCATTTTTGTGCTCTTGTCCACGCGCCAACCCGCGATTAACCCGCACGCAAATAGGAGCTCCCGCTTTGTGTGCCGTCCCGGCCCGCCCTCCAGAACACGTCTTCTCCCGACCCGCCCGCTCTACTCTCCCACCACCGCCGCAATGGCCATCCGCAGCCACACACGACGCAGAAAGGACGCCAAGCCGCCAGTTGCCGCCCGCCTTGTGCTTCCGGACCACGTCAAGAACGACGTCGGAAACATCAGCGCCGATCTCTTCGCCGAGCTGTTCCCGCAGCCGAAGAACAGCGGTATGGATGGCTCCGGACCCTCCCCCGCATCCAAGAATCGCCGTTGCTAACCCGGCTTGCCGTCTCAGGAACCGCCGACGCCGACGCCGACGCCGACTCCAAGATCCGCTACATCGTCATCACGCCCTGGAGCCCCACCGCGTCGCCCTCCGCGTCGCCGTGGTCCCTTGTGCCCGTGACCCGGTCCGCCGAACTTGCCCCCAATACCGTCCAGTTCTCGCCCTCGTCCTCGGCCCTGCAGCCGTTTGCCAAGACGCTGCAGCAAGTAGCGCCTTCGAAGCTGTCCAGCAATATCCGCACGGGAATCGACATTCTCGTCCTCGATGCTGTTGCGCTGCACCTCGACACCGTCTATGTCAAGCTGGAAAGCGAGCTAACAAAGCGCCTGGAAAACGGACAAGGCACCTTCTTCCGCGAACACCCCAACCACCAGGGCCAGCACGCCTCCTCGGCGAATAAGACCCCGACCCCGCAGCAAAAGCTCGAGACAGCCCTGCGCTATGCGCTCTCGGGGCTCAGAGTCATCCACACGGGCGACCTGTTCCCGCTCCCACTTCCGCCACACCCCGTGACGCATGTGCCGACAAATCCCGGCGAGATTCTGCTCTGCGAGCCCGTCGCCCAGGGCATCCTGTCGCCAGAGACCAAGATCATCCTGCGGCGCGGCCGCGTGCAAACGCCCAAGCGGGGCCGCAACCCGGCCGCCATCCCGGCCAGCCGCGGCCAGCTCAACGGCGTTGCCGAAGACGACGAGGAGGATACAGACAACCAGTTCTACTCTGCCGCCGAGGAGCGCGAACGAGGCGACGTCTCCATGACTGACGGGCTGGAGTCGTCGACGGACCTGGAGACCGACGCCCCGAGTGGGACCGACCAGGACTTTGAGGATGACGACGATGAGATCTCAGACGACTCGCTTGACGACATGATTGCGCTGGAGGCCCCCATGCTGCCGTCCACGTCCGCGACCACCGCCAGCGGCGCCACAACGCCAATGACCATGCGCGGCCGCAAGGCCAACGGCATCAGCACGCCCGGGTCCGTCTTTTCCAGCTACACGGCCACCACAGCCCGCCCCGACCGCCAGAGAGGGCGCCTCTTCAAATCCGCAGCCTTGACGCACCCCATCCCCGAGGCGCTGCTGCACCCGAAGCCGGCCCCCCACGACGACGACGAGGCGCGCATTTACGTCGACATCATGTCGCTCTCCAAGATCGGCTGCTTCTCGGGTGACTGGGTGCGGGCAGAGGCGGCTGTGGACTCGTCCGTCAACGGGCTTGGAGCCCTGAGCCTCGGCGGCTTCCCGGACATGGACATGGCCGAGCCCAACTGGCGCCCCGTGCGTGTCTTCAGCCTCCCCGAGAGCTTTGCTACACGGCCGGTAACCAGGATTCCCTCTGCCAAGTACGAGGGCAGACGTCTCTCGTTCTTCGACTCGCAGATCCAAAAGCCCGCCAGCCCCGCCGCCTACGTGTCGCCCATCCTGCTGGCTAACCTGGACAGCGCGCCGTTCCTGCGCCTGTCTCCGCTCAAGAAGAGCATGTACAACGGCAAAGGCACCCTGCCCAAGTTCACCAGCGCTTCGCGGCCGCCCGATGCGCGGTCTGTTTCCATCCACCAAATCAGAGCCCCGCTCTCTACCGAGGCCGCCTACACCACGGCAGTCATGGGCGCCGCCAAGAGCTATTTTGCTCGCAAGGTCCGGCTTCTGCGGCCCGGAGACCTGGTGGCCGTCCCCGTGGACGCTTCGCTGGGCAAGGCCCTGCAGGAATCTGCTTCTGCCGGGGGAGAGTCCGAGATCAACGACGTCATGGCCCTGGCCAGCACCGGCGCCCGTATCAGCGACGTGGCATGGTTCAAAGTCGAGCAGATTGCCGCCCAGAAAGCCGATGATTCCGGCTTTGTAGGCGGCCATGTCGAGGGCGTCTGGGGCGCTGTGGCCTGCATGGACAGCGCGTCTACCGTGCTGAACATGTCGGGCTACGAGACCAGCCGGATCCCCGGCATCAAGGACAGCCCGTGGCCATACTATCTCGGCGTCAAAAAGCTTCCAACGCCGGCAAACACCACCGAGAACACGCTGATGGCTTCGCCCGAGGCTCCCTACGTGTCCCCGACGCGGCGGAAGCTCAGGGAGCTCATCGTGGCTTCGACGACACAGCGCGCCATTGCACTCAAGATGCCGCCTGTGGCCATTCTTCTGGTCTCTACCCATCGCGCAGTGGGCAAAGCAACGGTTGCCGCTGCCGCCTGTGCCGACATCGGCATCCACTCCTTCGCCATTGACTGCTACGACGTGCTGAGCGAGTCCGGGGGCAGCGGCAGCGACGTCAAGACGGAGGGGTTCCTCAGAGCCCGCGCCGATAGGGCCATCAGCTGCGGCATCTCCAGTTGTGCCCTGGTGCTCAAGCACATCGAGTCCCTGACGGCCGAGCGCATAGCATCGTCGCTCAAGGACATTCTGGGCGAGGTGCGTGTGCTGATAGCCACGACCACGGAGATTGACAAGGTCCCGGACTCTGTGCGCGGTCTATTTACCCACGAGCTGGAGCTCAACGCGCCTGACGAGGCCGAGCGAGAAGCCATCCTGCGCGGCATCATCAACGACCGTGGCGTCAGTCTGGATCCCAGCGTCGATCTGAGCTCCGTGGCGCTCAAGACCGCCGCGCTTGTGGCTGGCGATCTCGTGGACGTGGTCGACCGCGCCGCCGTAGCCAAGAATGCGCGGCTGGAAAGAGTCTCGGCCGCCCAGGCCGCGGTGCAAAACACGGCCGTCACTGTGCGCGACGTGCACGTGGCCGGCGGCGCTTTTGCGCGCTGTCTGCTCCGCGCCGACTTTGACCTCGCCGTTGACGCCGTGCGCAAGAACTTTGCCGATGCTATTGGCGCCCCCAAGATCCCCAACGTCACGTGGGACGACGTGGGTGGCATGGCCAATGTCAAGGACGCCATCACCGAAACCATCCAGCTGCCGCTGGAGCGGCCCGAGCTGTTTGCCCTCGGCATGAAGAAGCGGTCCGGCATTCTGTTCTACGGGCCGCCCGGAACGGGCAAAACGCTGCTGGCCAAGGCCATTGCCACCGAGTACTCGCTCAATTTCTTCAGTGTCAAGGGCCCCGAGCTGCTCAACATGTACATTGGAGAGTCCGAGGCCAATGTGCGCCGCGTGTTTCAGCGCGCCCGCGACGCGCGGCCGTGCGTGGTCTTCTTTGACGAGCTGGACAGTGTGGCGCCCAAGCGCGGCAACCAGGGCGACAGCGGCGGCGTCATGGACCGCATCGTGTCGCAGCTGCTGGCCGAGCTGGACGGCATGTCGGGCGGCGAGGACACCTCGGGCGTGTTCGTGATCGGCGCCACCAACAGGCCCGACCTACTAGACGCCGCGCTGCTGCGGCCCGGCCGCTTCGACAAGCTGCTGTACCTCGGCGTGTCCGACACCCACGAGAAGCAGATGACCATTCTTCAGGCGCTGACGCGCAAGTTCACCATCGACCCGTCCGTGTCGCTACGCAGCGTCGCCGAGAAGCTGCCTTTTACATACACCGGCGCCGACTTCTACGCCCTGTGCAGCGACGCCATGCTCAAGGCCGTCACGCGCCAGGCCACCTTGGTCGACAGCAAGATCCGCGCGCTGACTGCCGCCACCGGCAAGCCCGTCACCACCGCCGCCTTCTTCGACCACCATGCCGCCCCCAGCGACGTCGCCGTCGTCGTCACCGAGGCCGACTTCCTCGCCGCCCACGAGGAGCTGGTCCCCAGTGTCTCGGCCGGCGAGCTGGCACACTACGAGAGCGTGCGCGCCCAGTTCGAGGGCGGCATGACCGCGGCCAAGGGCACCGAAGAAGACTCGCCGTCTGGTGCCGCCGCCTCTGCTGCTGCCGCTGCCACGCCGCAGCCTAGCTACCGTGTCCCTGGCGTCTCCGGCTCGGCCGTGCGCAGCGTCTCAGCGAGCTCGACCAGCACGCTCGTAGCGCGCCGCGGCGTGTCACCGCTACCGAGTGGAGCGCCGCTCCTGAACGCGCCGCTGCTCGTCGGCGGCGGCGGCGGCGGCGGCGGCGGCGGTAGCACAGACCGCGGCTCGGGCTACGCCAGCAGTGCGAGCACCGGCACCCTCAGAGGCAAGGGCAAGGGCAAGGCGGCCGAGTATGCGTCGGACTCGGACTGGGCTGCGGCGGATAAAAAGGGTAAGGGCAAGGGCAAGGCGCCAGCGCCGGTGTCGAGCGGCGGCAGCGGTGGAGGCGGCGTTCCGCTTGCAGGCGGGAGTACCAGCGCGAGCGGGTTCCAGAACGGCGGGAACAGCGATGACGACGAGCTGTACTGAGGAGGCGAGGCGAGCGGTAGTTGACAGGCTGCGCGCCGGGTTGTTTCGGCTGTTTCACACGCCGTAGCAGTGCAACACTACACGGAGATTGTACTACATTATATATACACGCATCTAGAATAGCAAGTCACGGTATCGTATCGGATCTATGTATACAGGACCCGGTTTCGGTGTCCCGGCGGACAGTAATGCTTATGAGTAAAATAAATGCTTGGATTTGTGAAATGCAGATTATGTGCAGATGGAAGGCGCTATGACACGTCCCCGGTCGGTCGCGGCAGTGCGTCTACGGACTCTTCGGGGTCTTCGGACTCTTCGGGGTCTTTTGGGACGCAACCGATGCGCTGGCGGTAGGGGCAACCTTTGCCTTTTCCGCCGGCTTCTCCTTCTTGTCGCTCTTCTTCTCCCTCTCCTTGTCCTTGTCCTTGTCCTTGGACGCACCGCCGCTACTACTGCTCTTCTTCTTCGCCGCCTCACGGTCCTTATCCGCCGACCGGTGCTTCCGGTCCTTATCCTTGTCGTCGCGGGCCGGCCTGCTCTTAGACTTGGCCGCGGCTTTACTGCTGCTGCCGCTGCTAGTCTTGGTCTTGGTCTTGGTTGCATCGGCGCTGCTCTTCTCCTTCCCCTTCTCCTTGTCCTCGCGGCTCTTGTGCTGCGACCGGCTGCTCTTGGACGTCCGGTCCTTCCTGCTCTCGACAGCAAGCGAGTTCTTGTCTCTGCTCTTCCCCTTGGCGTCGGGCGTGGCCGCAGCCGCAGCCGCAGCCGCAGGAGTGGTCGGGGTAGCCGGGGCCTTTGCCGAGACGGAGGCGGGCGAGGCCGTACCGTCCCTCGCGCTGAGGCCAGTGGGGCTGCGCATGCCGGCGAAACTGAGGGCGGGGCTGTCGGGCGGGCCGCCGCCGGTGCTGTTTGTGCGCTCGAGATCCTTGGCCTTGCCCACAAGCACGAGCTTCTGCCACTCGCGCTCCATCTCAAAGTTGTCGCGCTCCTTGTCGGCGCGCACGCGCTCGCGCAGCGACATGGTCGAGTTGGAGCGCGAGAGCCGCGCCAGGCTCTCGCTGAGGCTACGCGGCGCGTCGTCGTCCGACAGGTCCATGGTCTCTGCTATTGAGCGCGCGTCGTTTTCCAGCGGCGACGCCCATTTGGCTGGCTCCTGCAGCGCCTGGCGCAGGCGGTCGTATTCCTCAGGCAGCATATCTTCGACCTCGCGTTGCTGCGAGCCGTCGCTGTCGTATTCGTCGTCGGACACTTCGGAGCTGGAGTCGGAGTCGGAGTCGTTGTCGTTGTTGTCGTTGTTGTCGTCGTCTGCTTCCTCGCCTTCTGCGTGGTCGGAGTCGGCGTCGCCGTCGCCGTCAGACTCGGCGTCGGAATCTGCTCCGGGCTCGCCTGCTTCGACTATTTCCTTGGGCGCAGAGCCGTCTTCCGGCGGGGGCGTGACTAGGACAACCTTGACGGGAGGCGTCTCAGGGCTCGTTTCAGGCTGCTTGGAAGCGTCGTCCTTGGCTTCCGGCTTTTGCTCGTCTGATGCAGGTGAAGCCTCGTCCTTGGCTTCTGAGTTGTCGGCAGTGTCGTCTTTGGGCTTGGGGGCGTCGTCTGATGCTGAGTCATCCGCGGACTCTGCTTCCTTCTCTGCCTCCTTCCCGGGCGCATCCTGTGTGGTCTCCGTTTCGGCCGTGGTCTTTGAGTCTGCGTCTGCGTCAGACTTGGCCTCGGTCTCGGGCTCGGCCTCAGTCTTGGGCTCGGCCTCCTTGACTTCCGACGCCTCCGCTGCCGCCGCCGCCTCGTCGTCCTTCTTTTTGCTCTCAGCCACCTGCTTGCGCAGGCTCTGGAGGCGCAGGGCCTTTGCCTTGTCGGCAGCCTCATCGGCAATAGTGCGCACGGGCAGAGCCTCCTTCTTGATGTCGACGACCTTGTTGAGCTCCTTTTCCTTGCGCTGGGCCTGCTTGGCGGCGATGGCGGCAGCGGTGGCCATGGCGCTGGCGACGGAGGCGGCGGCGGCCGAGGTGGAGGCGGCGGTGGCGGGCTTGGCGGTGGCGGCGGGCACCGATGTGGGCTTCGCGCCGCCGACGGGCCGCGACATGGAGCGCAGGGCGGGCAGCTTCTCGGCCTCGGCTTTGGACGGGATGGTGAAGTCGTCGAAGTAGATTTTGACTTTTTCCTTGAGCTCGCCGTATTCGTTCCATTCTTCGATTTCGACGAGGTCCTAGACGGCGACGTTAGTGACAAGGCTGTGGGAGGGGGAGACAGAGCCAGCTGGCGGCGGGCTTCGCTGGCGGCGGGCCGCACTGCCCTCACTGGCTGTCTGCGGGTCGGGTCGGGTCGGGCCTGCTAGGCTTACCCCGAGTACGGCGCCCTGCTGCACCAGGCCGGGCAGCTTGCGCTGGCGGCCGTTGGCGTCTTTGCCGGCGCGGCGGCCCCAGACCATGCGGGCCTTGTTATCTGTGGCGATGTCGACTGCTTTGAAGGGCACGCGGTTCGCCCGCAGGATGGTTTCCAGCCGCGAGGTGGCGGTCACGATGTGGGACGAGCCGGCGGTCAGCGATGTGAAGATCCATAGGGCGGGATCGGTGGTGGTGAAGGTGGTGCCTGGCTGGGTCATGGTGGCGGTGGCGGTGGTGGAGGTGGAGGTGGAGGTGGAGGTGGAGGTGGAGGTGGAGGTGGCGGCGGGTCGGGACGGGGTATCGGGCTTGTATGAGGGCGGTGTGGGGGTGGTTCGAGGCCGGTGTCGGGTGGTTCGAGGCTGGTGTCCGGTGGTTCGAGGCCGGTGCCAGGTGGTTCAAGATCGCCGGTGGGCTGATGCGCCGGTGGCTATCGGAAGAGGCGGAGCACGAGGAGGATGGCCAATACTACAGGTACCGTAGCGAGCAGCAAGAGACGGGGAGTGTTCGTTCTGCCTGCAGAAGGGAGTGTCTGTATTATCCAGAAGCCAACAGCAGAAAATCGTACGCCGGTGTTGACAAAAAGAGGCCGACTCGTGATATCTGGCCGTTCAGATAAATAGATTGCTTGGTGGTGTAGCTTGCCTCGTTGCTGTGCTGGTGTGCTTGTTTGCTGCCAGCTGTAAATAGAACAGCGCAGAGCCTGGAACCGCAGAAACTTGTACCTGTACCCCTGGGCGCAGTCCTTTAGCGAGCCTGCAGAAGTACATCTACTTGCATGCATAGGGGCAGGGCACAGGGGCTTAGGGGGCTCAGGGCTCTACCACGGCAGATTCTAGGCCTCGGCCGCCTGGAGGGCGCTGTAAAATAGGGGCAGGGCGTGAAATACAGCGCCGGAAATGGGAGGCAGCCCCTGGATTTACAGGCCAAAGACGAGGGGGGCAGAAATAGTGTGAATATGCGAGTTCTGCAGTGTCTTCACATGCCAGCTGAAGTCTCTTCGTATTGGAGAGCGCTGTTAATGTATTTGCTGGCCCAAGATTCACTCACTCGGACTCACACGTATCGTTGTGTTGTATGGTGGCATGTGATGCCTCAGGAATCCATTATCGCACGAGAGTCAGGGGTTGCAATTTAGCGTCCTGCTGACTAAGCCACCCAACGACCTTCAGTACACACACCAATCTCGCATAACAGGACGTCTATGTGTATGCTCCGTCGCACATCCACCGGCCAACCTCCTGTGCTCATCTCGCCCCTTGCCTGTACATGGCTTGTGCTGTTTTCCCAGCCAAGTACCTCCCCTCCCGGCTGTCCGTCCCTGGCAGCTTCACTCACACAGCCCCAATCGGCTTTGGCTTCCACTTTCCCGCATACGCCGCCCACCCACACCCGTTCTCGTTTCTGTCTGCATCCCCATCTGCATCCTCGGCCCACCCATCGACAGCCATGTCGTGAGCCGCCTTCTCCGCGAGCGCCCCCTGCGCCTCGTCCTGCTGCACCGCATCCTCCTCCTCCGGCATCTCACCCACCACCGCCTCCACAACCCTGGCCATCTGCATCGCGCGCAGCATCGCCTGCCGGTCCGCAGCCCGCTCATTCACCACATCCAACACGCGCGCCACCGCCCGCGCGCCCCACCGCTCCACCCAGCGCGCGGCCTCAATCTCGCGCGCCGCAGCCTCGGCGGCCTCGCGCGAGGCCAGGAAGCGCAGCACCTCGTCCTGCGCGCCGGCCGGCAACGGCCTCGGCGCAACGGCAGGGGCAGCAGCAGTTGTTCTCAGCGCCGCACGGTCGGCCGGCGAACTGCGCGCCCCAGGCCCCGACAGGGCGGTCGCCGCGCGGGCCGGCGGCAGGTGCACCCAGTAGTAGTCCCAGATCCAGCGCAGGGCCTTGCGGGCGGCGGCGCGCAGGCGTGCCAGCGAGGGCAGCGGCTCGTGCGTGGCCTGGTGCCGCAGCTCGACAAAGGTGGGCGGCAGGCCAATGTTCTTGGCGAGCGAGAACATGCTCATCTTGCGCAGCTTGTCCTGCTGGCCGTCGAGCAGGCCGGTCACAAATCTAGCGGACATGTCAGCGGCGGGCTCTATTTCTCCTGCGGCGACCAGTAGTACTGCTGTGGGCTTTGTCGTCTGAGCGGCTTACCGGCTGAAGGACGTCGAATATGCAGCGCGCATGGCGTATTCACTGAGCCCAAGGGCAGTCTTGTGGGCGGTAGATGTAGATGTAGCCATGGCCTGCTGCTGCTGTTCTTCGTCGGCAATGATGGCCGCCGTGAGCAGCGCCGTAGACTCGATCATGTGCGGGCAATTCCCGCGCTGCATCCACATGGCCACGCGATCGACGGCGTCGCGACGCTGGCGCTGCGTGCGGGCGACATCCGGAGCCGGCGTAGAGGTCGTGGCTGTTGAGGTGGAGCCTGCCAAATAGGGTTCGGGATAGAAGGCGCACTTGACCTGCTCGAGCTCTGCCGCGTCGCGCCACGGCGTGAATATGTACTGCACCATTGTCTGGCGTGTGTAGGCGTGGAGGCCCGGTGTTCGGTGTGGTGTGTCTGGGGGAGCAAGGCTCGGCCAAGGCTGGCAACGTATCGCGAGGCTGAGATTTAAGATTTGACAAGCAGTTTTCTAGCGCCACCCGAGAGCAGCCCCGCTGTGGCTGTCAGGATGGTTCTTATCGATAAGATGCGCTGTTATCGATAACGGCCGACAGGGGATCCACTTTTGACAACGAAGGTGCAATGGGAAGAGAAAATCTCCCCTCCTTCCCCTCCTCCTCCTCCAATTAATCTGCAGGCCTTGTTGCCCGTCGGGGGGCCCAGGCCTCGATCACGTTGCTCGTTTTTTTTTGTCTTTTATGCGCGCGGCGCAAGGATTTCCCGATTCGTTATCGGCCGCGGCCAACCAGCCAGCCGGGCTCTCTCTCTGGGCATCGCTCCCTCATAGGCTTTTGTCATAATAAGCTTGCTTAGCTAGTACGTACTGCGGGTGGCGACAGAGACGACAACGACCACGACCACGACCACGACGACGACCACGATCACAACAGCGGTAGAGGCGGCGATAGCCAGCAGCGCCGAGGCGAGGGTTCCTGTGGCTCTAGTGGCTAGCTTGACCCTGATGGCCGGGAATCTTTGGTTTCCGCGCGTGGACTCGGTCAGCGTTTGTTCCCT
>JAXHKQ010000565.1:0-12477 GCA_038407185.1 Chalaropsis ovoidea
TCCCCACCCCCCCCCTGGCCCCCCCCCTCCCCGTTATGGGGTCAAAGACCGTCCCTGAAAAATCTGCATCTTGGTTGGCACCCGGGACCACAGGAAGTAATAGGCGGGGGGGGGGGGGGGGGGGAGTGATAGTGTGAGTGATACTGTGAGTGATACTGTGAGTGATACTGTGAGTGGGTTGGTACTTGTCGTCTTGAATGTATCGTAAACCTGCTCTATACTTGTGCTAGAAAAGCCATACATTTGCCGTTTGCTGACCCAGCACAAAAAAGAGTGATGAGAAGAACAAGAAACAAAACTCACCGTGCAGGAGCCGCACGCACAGGAGATGTGGGAGCAGGGGCCCTTTGCAAATGGTGTGCTTGCTGGAATGGGGTAAGTAAGACCATGAGGGGAACGAGATCAGGCTTTGTTGTCGTTGTGGTGCAGCTGTTAGGATTCTTGTCTTTCCAAGTCACTCCTTTGATAGGGGAAACTGGAGAGGAGACAAGGTTTGGCATACTACCTAAATAGTCGTACGTCGACAACACCATGTATCATGTATCATGTATCATGTACCCGTGGGTGGACCCCGTCGAACACACGCCTGTAGCCAAACAGCAATCTCCAAAGTTCGCAGCCAAACTACTGCGATTAGCCCGCTGCAGGCTTCCTTAACCTTGATCGACACTGCTACGGCCTGTTCACGTGGGATATTGTCGAATACAAGTATCTGAACTCAAGTCAGAGACCCTTTTGACGATGATACCCCACCCCAAGCTGAGGATGAGTTGGAGTTAGTGAAACAAACAATGACGGCAGCATTTGAAGCAGCAGCAACAGACTAAAACCAACACTAGACTTGATGGAATGTTGGTGGCTGTAGCTAGACGTTGATCAGGTTACAGGTTACAGCCTCCGGCTTCCAGCAGCAATCTCTGGTTCTCTTCATTTCCCCAATCCGAACAAAATCGGGGTCAAGATGTGCGGACCACGTCAGTTTGGGACTTGGGGTTGAGAGCCGGCATAAAAGTGACAGGCAGAAAGAAACAAGGGAGGGGAGAAACAGGTAGAACTAAGGGAGGGGGGAACAGGCAGGAAAAGATTGGTGGTCACAGGGCCAAAGCAAGAACAAGAGACAAAGTCTGTGAGCAAAAGCCCCAACACCCCCAAGAAAGAGAGAAATGGCAGTTGCTACGAATGGCCTGTTTTTTTCTCTTCCCTTTTTGAGAGGCACTTGCCCTGAACAGGCCAGAGAGGCCATGAAGACTTTTTCTCTGTTCGTTGGAGAAGACGGTAGAAGGCAGGTGTACATCCGGGTTCTTGATGTAAGTACCTACATGTACACGTACATGTACACACAACAGAAGCAAGACGAATCACCGAGCTCGCACACAGCCTCGAAAGAGTCCGTGTTGACCATCTCCACATAGCTAGAAACTAAAAACAGCATCAGAGAAGCTTGGATGTTTACTTTACAGCTGCGGAATCCGCATTGCAAAAAGACTGGCACGATCATGTTCCGAGACTTCGGCCTGAGCATGTACTTGTGCGGGCAGGTCCCCTGTGTGGACTTCACCAGTCGTGGTTGTGGTGACACTGGCTGGCTGGCTGGCTACTCCAACTGCATGCAAGTCCCCAACGTCGTTCTAGAAACTTGGAGAAGAGCCAGACAAAAAAAACAGGCTTGCGCAGATTTGCTGGGCGTGGATTTTCTGCTAGTTTGGGGTTCAGGGAGCACCTGAAGCTGGCAGCCCTGTTCTCCAACAACAGCCACCTGCTTTTTGCTCCTCTTATGGACACGTCCTCTCCAAGGATCAACATCGTAAAAGCACTGGACTTGCCAATCCAACACAAGTATCTCATGCAGGAGGGCGCAGGCGGCATAACAAAAGTGTGAGAGCGAGCTTCATTGGCACAAGCTCCCGTGAGAAGTTGTGGACCTGCTCGACTATGCTTTCTTTTTTTCATGTTCTTTTTTTAGCATCTGATCCTCACCACCCCGGTGTCCGGTCTCCGCTTCCCGAATTCCGTCGCCGTCGTAAGCTCGGACTAGCCCCCGGGCCGTGTGTACCATTATTTCTTTTTTTTTTTCGCCATTTTGCTGCAGAGCCACGCACGTTTTATGTGCGTATGTAAGTGTCTGAATACATTCCAGCAGTCCGCCGGTTTTTGCTGGAGCTAAAGTCTTCCCCGCTCGACTCGTATGTGTCTGCCTGGAGGCTATTTTGTGACGTTGGCTTCCTTTTTTTTATTGTACACGGCTTGTTGCTACTGTTGTATGTATTGTATTTGCCTTGCATATAAGTCCCCCCGAAAACCCGGATTGAATGAACTGTATTGCAGGAGCCTGTCCGTGGCATTGGGCGGTGGGCACTAGGCGGTGGGCACTGGGCGGTGCCAATGATGATACTGCCGGCCACGTGCAAGGCTTAGTTAGCTTCTTCTCATGCTGGTATGAGAGAAATGAACTCCTCACTACCCAAACGGCCATCATGTCATAAAAATGTCATAAAAATGCCGTGAAATTTGCTGTTTCACCGCCCCAGACTAACCGGCCTGCCTGCCGCAAAACCAGTTAACATCATTCAGCAAATGGGACGAGCAAAACCTGCACGTTGACTGTAGGGCCAGACATGTGCCAACTTGAATTTTTTTGTCACCGTCACCGCCTTTGGAAGCGGAGGCGTGAAGGCTCTCTGTAATGTAATAGCGGCGCTGCTGTCTTGCTCAGACTCCAGACTCCCCCTTGTTTTCATGTCTGCTATAGGGCTGCAACGGCATATTGGAAAGCCAGCCCAGGCAGTAGTATGGCCGACTAAAAGTGTGTGTGTGTATGAGTATAATCTGCGGACGCTGGATACATAGTCTACTGGCAGACCAACTGCAGCCTGTCTACAGATGTCTACAGAACGCCCAGTACACGCCTGTTCTGACCAAGATGTGCAGTGAATAACCCGGATGGCCACCATCGCGTAACAAGATGCCAAGCACGACGTGTCTCGTTCCTCACGGGTACTCGAGACTGACAAAACCAAACCATCACGAGAACCCGTTTGGCATGATGGACAAAGACACGTGGAGCACATATTGCAAGACACGACGCTCAACGTTGGGTTGGGTCTTTGCTACTACTGAAACCAGTGCACCCGAAAATCCAATGGCATCATCTCGCCCTTGCAATGAGTTACGTTTTTATCTTTCTGCAGCTTCGTGGCGTGCTGTCGATTTGAGCCAATCCAGATCGCACGCCATCATCGTGGGTTCTAGAGCAAGCCCAGGTACAAAGAAAAAAGGAAAATAAAAATAAAAATAAAAAAAAGAAAGAAAGAAAAAATAAAAAAGAGAGAAAAAAGACACCCGCTAAATTAGCCCTGTTTTGAAACTTGCACCTGGCAAAGTATAGTGGGGGGCGATGGAAGATTCGCGCTTTGTGGTGGCCAGCACAGGCGTATAGTGGCCTGTAAGAAGCCACGGACAGCGCCCGTTGCCCGCAGGCTCTGTGGCTAGCCCTGTGCTAATACCTGTAGAGCCATCACATCACAGCTTCCCTGTTGTACTTTCTCGTTTTCTCGCTGCCTTTTCCCGTTTCATTGTGGGGAAGGAAAGTACTGCGCACCAGAAAAGCGGGACACCCTGCGTCTTTAGTTCCGTTTTGTTTGCTTTGCTGTGTTTGATTTACTAAATGCACACCTCACACACACGCACGACTCACACAGCCGTACCCCCTCCCCAGCCCTTCCCCACTCTTCTCTGGGTCTGGTCCTTCCCCGTTCCCTGTTTTGTTGTTTGGCTGCATTGCATGCTAACTGCTGGCTGTGGCACTTGGGTCACTTGGCCTCCCTTAGCCTGTACTATCGTGACTCTTTCTTCCCTATCTCGCTTGCGCAAGTCACTCACTCAGTTGTCCAATGAACTACATGAGTCTCCGTCTCCGTCTCCGTCTCTGTAGACACATTGATACAAGTGGCAGCCGATGTCGGATGGTGTACACACCCTCATTCTCCCATACAGAATCGACAAGATCAAAGCCATAGTGACACCAAAGCCGTGTAGAAGGTTCAAAAGCTGCATATGGCTTGGATCCCACCAACATGAGAACAGACGCTGAAAAGACTGATTCGCAGGCTTGCGGGGGGGAATGGGGGCAAGTCGTCGTCCCGGTGTTAGTTGCGTCTCCTTGTTAAATCCACCCCCTTCTTGCCGGCTGAAAGGTTTGTCCGTCCGTTCCATTGGGCAAGAGGAAAGAAAGAAAACCTTTTGCAGGTCCGTTGCAGGTAACTTCCCGTGCCTTGCCGTCTCATTGATGAATTTTTGCTTTCATATGTCATTGTATTATTGATGTTGAGTCAGGCCAGAATTACCAAGGCAAAACAGACAACAGGGCACAAAAAAAACGAAAAGATCACAAGCAAAAGAAAAAAGAAAGTTGTAAGCACAGAAATGGAAGGCATGGAAAAACAGGGAAATCGGATTTGCGGCGGCTGTCTTGCAGTGGTACAAGAGTTTGGGTGGAGCAGCAGTGGCAAACGGATGTACCTTTTTAGTGGAGCAGTTTTTCTTTTCTTCTCTTTTCTGTTTGCTTTTGCTTGGTTCTTACGCTTTTCTTTTTGCATGCAAGTGGCGCCTGGTTATGTTCTCATCTCACGCCATTTCTTGCGTTTGTTTTCTCGAATGTAGCAACTGCAGGCTTGTTTTGCATCAGCAGCAGAGACCAAGGCCAGGCAGTTTCCTCGTCGAGATGGGCTGGGCCATAAGGGTGTCTTTGTATTCATACAGGTGCCTCCATAAGGGTGCTTTCAGAAGGGCTTCATAAGGGTGCTGTGATTCCTGCTCTAATTCCCAAGGGGGCCTGAGACTTGAGCGGTCTTCCTCTTCCTCTTCCTCTTCCTCTCTATCTTTCTCTTTCTTCGTGCTCTATCTCTTGTGCCTTCCTGCTTCTTCCTGAACAACCCCCTTCGTTCTCTATCAATCCACATTCCTGCCAACATCCTCCTACTCTGGCTTCCATCGTTTTCTGTCGCTTATATAAGGACATCTATCAATCAGTCGCTTAACGCCCCCTCTAAACGGCCGACACCAAAAATCAGCGCCCGCCGCTTCTACAACTTCGTAACGCTCTTATCTGCTGTGCTGCACGTTGTTAACGTGAACCCTGCTATCCCGACGTTTGCTTTGTAAGTGGCAGACCCCTGTTTATTTGACCTGCATGCCTCACCACGCCTGCTCGGCTCGACTTATCTCGGTCTATCTATCTCGCGCTCGACTTGAGTTGTACGCTTTTTGGCTTTTTGGCTTCTGGGGTTCTGCCCCGATGGCCATATGCCCCTCTCGCCTCTCCCCCTCTCCCCCCTTGTCTCCCTTTTTGAATCCAGCTCGCACACCACTACAATCCCATCCCACCCCAACACACGCCCCCCCCTCAATAGACACCTGATCAGCATCGTTTGTCGTCTTGCTTAAAGTCAACTAACAATCCGCCTTTCTTTCCTGGCTTTCTTTCTCTAGATATATATTCTCGACAGCCCTGTCCCGTTTCCCATTTCCGTCGTCCGTTTTCCCTTCGTCTTCTCTTCTTGTGACACCGCTTGTCTACTCTCCACATCCACTTCTTCCTCCTCGCCCTTTGCCTCTTCCAGTTCCGCTCCGGTTCCCACACTTTTCTTTCCCCCCTTTGCTCCTCTTGCTCGCTTCTAAGCTCGGGTCTAGGCTTCGATTATTGATTTCCTGTTCCCTGCCTGGATTCGCCACCGAGGTGTCGCATTGTGTCTTCTCTTCCTCTCTCTCTCTCTACAAATTTTCAAAGCTCCATAACACCTGCGTCTGGAATCCCGGTTCCCAAGTGCCAGCCAAACGAAAACAGACAAGAAAAAACTTTTCCTCGCTGCTGCATTGACCAGAAATCGCAAAATCTGCGCCACGGCCTCAATAGCTGAGACCGGCTACATAATATCAACATTAAGGCTCACTTACACATAAAGCTTAGGCCTACTGTGAAAGGGGCTTGGCTGCTTGAAATCAACACCATCCGCACGATACCCGTTTTAGCTTAAGAGTCATTCTGCCTCTCTCACGCCATACCCACTTTGACTTATAAGATAGGCCTTGCATCCTCTTTTCTTCACTTTCTGCCCCCCTCTGTCTATTTTTCATCTTCACCCTTCACACCCATTCTCACACCCACTGTCCTTTTTTTCTCTCCCCTCCACAATGCCTCACCACGTCTACAGAAGGTCGGGACAAACGTCCTCTACGGATGTGCGCAGAGTCCCCTCGGAACTCACCATGGCTTCCAAACACCGCAAAACCAGCTCAAAGGACATCCGCAAGCTGGGCAAGGGTCCTCGGGAACGGGAACGTCAAATGTACGATGATGAGTGGAACTCGAATGAGCACGAAAGCTTTCCTCAGTTCTGGTAAGTTTGGCCTCCCATATTCCACCATGTGTTTCAAAGCCACGCACCCGCTCGCCCAAGTGCAACTGCTAACCTTTTGTCGTTCCTCCCGCACAGCATGACTTGCGAAAAACAGTTCTTTGATGCCAACGAACGCCAATTATACTGCTCTGAGAAGTGCCAGGAAAGCGACGAAACCTCCAGCGGCACCCATATGCCCATGGAATACAGCCGCTCCTTCCGCTCCCAGTCTTACATGTCGGCCGCGGAAGATCGCAACCGCGATATCATCCCTCGCGCCTCCCCTTCAAGACCCACCTCGACCTACCTTTCCGCTTCGCCTCCCATCTCTCCTCAGGCCGCCGACTACCAACAACAACACTCGTCGGCTCTTTCGGCTTTGAAGTCCCTCTCTCTTCAGCCCCCTAGCCCGCACTCTCCCAACGAGTCAAGCAGCGGCTTCTGGCCTTTTGGATCTCGCAGCAATGTGACTAGTCCTAGCACCTCTCTCTACCGTGGGACCCACTCAGGATTCTTGTCAAGCACCTACGACACCGGGGCTATCGGCGGCCAGTACAGCAGCTACAACTACTACAACACGTCGGCGTCAGTTGGCGGTGCTGAGCGCCCCCTACCCCCACGCCACGGCTACCGACCCAAGAGCATTGAGCTCGTGACTCCTATGCTCAGCCGTTAGAAGAAGCCCAAAAGTCCATGGCCTCTCTTGTTTCACAGGAAGGACATTCCCCACCTAAAAGCACGGATTCAACAGCACGAAACCCACCACACTACTCACTCACGTTTCTATTTTTACATACAACAAAACATTTAATCAAAGCGAAAGCCGTTTATCAATCGCCCTCTGTCCGAGAATGTCGACGGTGCACACGCAGGCCTTGGTGTAGAGCCACACCGCACCGCACCACACCTCACCGCTCCGCTGCGTTGTACCGAGGCTCCCGGGGGGGCACTGGCCAACATAGACCAGAGCTCCTCACTTATCTCTTCAATCTTGGACGTGAAAACATCTTGTCTTGGAGTGGGGCTAAGATAAAGCTGAGCCTTTGTTGGGTGCCTACAGAGTTGTCTTGTGAGTCCTTTTTCCATGGCTGCTTGCAAAGGACATTCACCCCACTCCCACTCCGTGGACGGCTCTTTTCTTTTCTTCCCGCGCCTCGTATAGACATGTTTCAACCGCGGCCAAAATTCTCGTCGCCGTCAGGACCTCACGAGCCTTGACGGACATTGCTTTTCTATTACATTCAACACCACTCATCTATTTCGATATCACATCTGTGTTTATAGCCCTGTACCATTTTTACATTCAACACTTGGCGCATTTTTGGTTTGGAGGCTTCTGTTTTTTTTTTGGCGTTTAACTACGACCAGTCTTATGACTTTGGGGTTCGTTTTATTATTTGTTTTTTTTGGTAATGGTTTATCTCTGGAGATATCTACATTACATCATATTGCACTCTAATTCATTACCATCATGATGCCCGGTTTGCCGGCATGGGTTCATTTTTCGGGTTTTATATCTTTGTGTGTGCGTGTGTATTGTATTGTGTTGCGTAGAACGAAAAAGAAAAGTCTTGTATTTTAAAAATCCTTTCCATCATTTAGGATCTGCCCGTGATATTTTCTCATCGCCATCCCTTTTGAACGGCATTTCTTTTTTTTTTTCCTTTCTTTTTTTATACATGTTGTTTATGTGACAGATCATTTCAGAACGGATTAGTAGGGGCGGGAGTGACACCGGCACCGGCACCGGTACCCGCACCCGCACCCAGGCGTGACGACGTCATCTCGCCGTAGCGCCCGCGCGTCTGCGTGGTGTCGTAGGCCTGGATGACGCGGGTCTGCGACTCGTCGGCCTGCGAAAAGGCGTAGCCGCGCTGCTTGCGCATGCGTTGGACCTGGCGGACTTTGCGGATAGCTTTCTGGAATTGTTCCATTCTGTAGGGGGGGGGGGGGGATTGTCAGCGGACTGTGTTCTGTGTTCTGTGTGCCGTGGGCTGGGTAACAAGAGACGCAAAAAAAACTCACCTTGGTCGGTAGTCCTGGATGTTGTACTTCTGGATCTCCTGAATGTGGTGATAGACCTGCGGGCGGTACATTCGCTTGGCAAACTTCCAGGCAAAGTCGCGCATCAGACACAGCGCGGCCAGGCCGACCATCTGCAGCCAGAAGACGGGCGTGGAGAAGAGGATGGGGATGACACCGTGGTACTCGGGCGAGACGTCCATCTCGGGGGCGAGCGTGCCGTAGACGGCGATGAACAGGAACCAAAAGGCCATGGAGCCGGGGATGGCCAGCACGTGGTACTTGGTCCAGTTGGAGGTGATGAGCGCGGCCTTGCCGAGCACGGTGAGCAGCGTGGCGCCGTACAGCGCGGAGCCCCAGACCCAGTGGCCGGCCATGTGGCCGTTTTCGACCATGAGGTCGCGGAACCAGATCAGCTCGGCGAACAGGTACAGCACGAGCGAGTGGTAGATGGCGTTGCCGATCCACTGGCAGAAAATCTTCATCTTGAAGGCGTCGTTGCGCTGGCCCATGCCGTAGAGCTGCGGGTACCGGTCGAGCAGGCGCGCCGAGATGAACTGGTCGCAGATGCCAATGGCCAGCGGCGGCAGCACGGTGAAGAAGACGTTGTAGAAGGAGAGAGTCCAGGACTCGAAAATGACCTGGCCAGAGAAAACGTTGCGGAAGGTAAACTAGAAAGAGACCAAGGCACAGACAGAGTTAGCAACAGGTCGGTGAGTGGTGTACTATATTACACTCTCCTCCCCCCTTCCCCCAAAACTTACCCAGAACTGCGTCATATACAGCGCAATGTTCTTGTAGAACGAAAACAAAATCGTCTTGGCAATACGCTGGTAGCTCCACGCGCCGTGCACCAGCAGCAGCTTCTTCAAGTAGCGGAACTGGCCAATGGCCACATCAGCACTGCGCGCCGCCTGGAGACCCTCCATGCCGCTGATACCCACGCCGATGTGCGCGGCCTGGATCATGGACACGTCGTTTGCGCCGTCGCCGATAGCGAGCAGGATCGCCTGCTTCTGGTAGCGCTTGACCAGCTTGACCACGAGGGCCTTCTGCAGCGGCGACACGCGGCAGCAAATCACGGCCTTGCAGAGGATGGCCAGGTCGAGGAACAGCTTTTCCATGTCCTTTTCCAGGGCATACGTCAGGGACTTGCCGTCAATGATCAGCGCCATGGTCTCGCTCTCAATGTTGCCGTCGCCCTGCGTGCGGATCGCGTCAAGCTTTTTCTCCAGGTTGTCCCGTGTAGCTTCGGAGTTCTCCTCGTTAACTATCAACAGCATCATGTCCTCGCTCAGCAGCTTGCAGCTCATGCCAATGTTGATGGCAGTCTCCTGGCGATCGCCCGTCAGCACCCACACCTTGATGCCCGCCTCCTGCAGGGTGTGGATGGTCTCGGGCACACCGTCCTGAAGCTTGTCCTCGATGGCGGTGGCGCCCAGCAGCGTCAAGTCCTTTTCAATGATCTCAGCTGCCTTGTCCAGTTCGTCGGAACGGTTACCGCCGACGGTGGTCGACGCCGTCTCAAAGATGCGGAGCCACTCGGCGAACTCTTGGTCGGGGATCTCGCGCACAGCCAGGCAAAGCGTGCGCAGGCCCTCGGTGGCGTACTCTTCCAGGTGGCGCAAAGTGATATCGACATGCGGGTTGTTGTCGTTGAGGCGTTCCAGGATCACGGTATCGGCGCCCTTGCAGTACAGTCTGATCTTTCCATCGGGGCAGCGGTAGATGGTCGACATGCGCTTGCGGGTGGAGTTGAATTCGCACACAGCCAGGAGCTCGTATTCCTGCTCCTGGCCGTTTGATTCGACAATCACGGCCCTGGGTTTACGAGCCACGAATCTGTAGCCCAGCTCCAGAGCGCCCTGGACCAGAGCGCCCTCGTCGGGCGAGGCGGCCTGGTACTTGATGTTGTCCTTCTCGTCGCGCTCGGGAATGACGGTGTGGCAGGTGGCCAGCAGCGACAGGAACTGGTCGATGGCGCCGGCGCTTTCGTGGGTCTGTAGGTTCTGGCGGAGCCGCTTGAAGTCGTGGATGCCAACCTCGACGCCATCCTCAACAGTGGCCCGTCTATCCTCGGGCACTTCATCGGCGTACTGGATTCCGGCAACGGTCAACTGTTTGAACTCCATGATATTGCAGGTGAGGGTGCCAGTCTTGTCGGAAAAGACATATTCAACCATTCCCAGCTCCTCGACCAAGCTAGACGTGCGGCAGTTGGCTGGCGTGTCGGTCTTTTCGTAGTACATGTCCAGATCGTCGTTGATCAGTGAGCCTTGATACATCTTGACCATGTCGACGGTAACAAAGAGCGAAATGGGCACGAGGGCTGAAAACAGAACCCAGTACGTGACAAGATCCTTGAAAATCATCTCAATGACCTTGCCCACAGTGTTGGTCGGAGACAGATCCAGATACGACAGGCCAGAGTCCATGACATTGCGCTGAATCAGGTCGCCGGCGGTACTGAAAATACTCAGGACCATCAGAATGCCAACCAGGGCCAGGACAAGAACATTGAGCTGTTTCTCGACCTTGGTGCGCTTGATGGGGGCAGCCGTGGCGTTTCTCATCAGCTTTGTTTCGTGGCCAGTAAACACAACAATGCCGTGGATCCAGGGAGTGTTTCTGAGCGTGGCACCTCTGAGCAGCAGCTGTTCGGGGTTCAGGGACAGCTCTCTGTCGGTGCCGCCCTGCTGGATGGTGATGGTGGCCTCGTAGGTGTACAGGCTGCTGTTGGGGTGTTCGGACTTGACGTGGCCGCCCAGGCGCGAAATCTCGTGGGGGCTCACGATGACGGAGGTTTCGGGCAGGGCCTGCTTGATCTTGAGATTGGTTTCACCGTCAAGATTGGCCGTCTCGATATAGCACAAGCCCTCGGGTTCGGATGAAGCCAGCAGCACAAGATCGGCAGGGAAGGATTCTTCGGACTGGACGCGCACAATGTCACCGATAGTGACATCGATCCACTTGCTGTCGACAAACTCAGAGCCCCTGAGAATCTTTGTCTTGGAGTTGTTCAAGACATTGTCGGCAGCCTTTCGCCGGTAATCTTCGACGAACTCTCGGACGCCAGAAACAAAGAGCACAATGGCCAGCGGCGCAATAGTGGTGTATCTGTTGGTGGGCGACAGGTTGGGAATCTGCTGCAGGATGGCGGTAAACAGGAAGAAGACGTTGGCGAACTTGGAGAACTGCTCGTAGAGGAACTTGGGGAGAAAGGTGGCCACGTTGTACTTGGAGGTGGAGACGTGGTTGGAGACATATTTGGCCTCGGCGTTGGCCGGGGGGTTGTTGAGGTTGATGATGCGCGGGCCCAGGGTAGCGGGATCGACCTTGGACCGGCCAAAGCCAAAGCGGAAGCTGCCCAGGTCAAACTTTTTCTTTTTGGGCTCTGGCGGCACGGCGTCGGGCGGCAAGCGGCCGGTGGGGGGGCCTCCGCGGGGGGTTGTTAACGGGAGGTCCATTTCGGAGTATCCCTGTCCCATGCCGAGGGCATTCTTCATCTTGCCGACCAGGCCGCCGCCGAGGGTCAGGACGCTGTTGCGCTGATGGGCGGTTGCTCGCGTGTCGGCCATGTCGTTGGCGTCGTTGTGGTAGTAGGAGGTGGTTTCGGCGCGGTACATGGAGGCGGCGTCGTCTTCGTCGGCATAGGGCCGGTAGTCATTGAGGGCAGCGTTGGAGGGGGCGCGGTCGCGGCTGTGGTAGGAGCTGACGGGGGAGACGGCGGACGCGGGCAGGCCCGACGAGCTCATGTTGGACGAGGGCGGGTAGCCGGGCGGCCTTGCTCCCACGAAGTTGTCGTATGACTCTGACGGTCGATCGGATTGGTCGTGGATCTGGATCTGGGGTGGGGGTTGCTGGTGTTGATGTGGGTGGTGCTGGTGCTGGGACGACGGCGGGTACGGGTACGGGTTCGGCGCTTGTGTTTGTGGGTGCTGCGCATTGTGGCTCGCGTTGTACGATTGCATCAGGTCGTCGTCGTTCAAGGGCGAGCGTTGGGCATTGGTGTAGGCGGGCTGTTCGCTGTCGAGATCGAGGAGGAGGTCTTGGTGGTGTT
>JAXHKQ010000566.1:0-12437 GCA_038407185.1 Chalaropsis ovoidea
CCCTCTCAATGCTCTACGACGCCGTCAACGCCATGGACCTCTCTCTTATGCCGAGGCTATCCGTCCTAGAGCGCCACCTCCTCCAGGCCAGCGACGGCAAAGACCTCTTTGTCGAAAAGTTTGAGCAGATGATTCAGATGCGCATGGCCGAAGACAGACGCCAATTGGCTCAGCAAGCAGCCAGTGACGCCGACCCAAGCGCCGACGACGACGAAGGTGCCGCAGCTGCTTCCCGCAACGGCTCAAGACCCGTCCCAACAGTCACCACGTACTCGGTCCCCCGCGACACCCACGAGTTCGAGAGCAAGGTCATGTACAAGGGCATCCCCATCCCCATCAAGGTGCCCGTCGCCATGATGCCCGAGAGCGTCGGCGACTTCTCCATCATCAAGCTCATCCAGAACTTCAGCGCCAGCTATGCCAAGTCTCCCACGGCCTACACCCCGCACCCGCACTTGACCACCAGCGGGCCCAACACCCACCCCATCATCGTGCTTGTCAACGCCCTGCTGACCCAGAAACGCGTCATCTTCCTCGGCCATAACATGCCTTCCGGAGACGTGGCCGAGGCCGTGCTTGCCGCCTGCGCCCTGGCCTCGGGCGGCGTCCTGCGCGGCTTCACGCGCCACGCCTTCCCCTACACCGACCTGACCAAGATCGACGACCTGCTCAACGTGCCGGGCTTCATTGCCGGCGTCACCAACCCCACCTTTGAAATGCACCCCGAATGGTGGGACGTGCTCTGCGACCTGCCCAGCGGCAAGATCAAAATCAGCAGCAAGATCGAGCCCGCCGTGACCAACGAGGGCAGCGTGTACTTCCAGCAGCAGCACCCCAACTACGCCCAGCTCGTCAACCACTACCAGACGCCGGCGTCCGCCGTCAACGACTACACCGGCGACGTGGCCTTTATGAACGACATTCTCAAGGCCATCAACTCGCGCGCCGGCGAGCGCGTCGTGCGCGCAAAGTGGCGCGACTGGGTCGGCAAGTTCACCCGCATCTCCGCCACCTTTGAGGAGACTGTCTACGGCGCCAGCGCCCTATACATTGGCGGCGACGACGCCGATATGCCGACGCTGCCGGGCCTGGCCGGCCATGGCTATGTGTGGCCGGATGAAGTGTCCAAGAACAAGGAGCTTGCCGGCAATGTCACGCGCATTGAGGGCTGGCGCAACACACGGAGCTACTACAGTTTTATTCAGGTAAGTGGGCGCTCTGCCGCCGCTGCCGCCGCCGACGGCATCTCAAAAGAAGACACATCCACTAACATTCCCCCCCCCCTCTCCCCCCCTGCAGGACCTCGCGCAGCTCTACAATGTGCGCCCCCTCAAAAACATCGACCTCTACCACATGCAAGACCGTCTGCGCACACAGCGTCTGACGCCGTCGCAGAGCAAAGACCTGTACCTGGCCTTTTGCAAGACCATCTTCACGTACGACGAAATCTGCCTGCTGCTCTCGGCGGCGCCCGAGTCGCACGCCGGCCTGTTCTACCTTGCGCTGGGCCTGTTCCACAAGGACCGCGACGTGCGCTTCCACGTGGCCGACCTGCTCGAGCGCATCAGCGAACACGACGCCGGCCGCCACTGGTGGGCTGCCCTCGGCCGCTTTGAAAAGGTCGCGTTCCAGCGCACCAAGCGCGACCAGGACGCCGAGATGCGCGCGCGCCTGGAGAAGGAGAAGGATGGCCGGTCGCCTGAGTTTGACCGCCGCATCAGCTGAGGGGGCATGTGGTGTGTGGCTGTCGGGGGGTTCCCATCTTAGGTAAGCAACGGGGACAGGCCGGCCGCTTCTATCGCTCAGTGTAAACGACACACGGCCGGCCATGTCGATACATCTACGGCAATGTAAAGATACAAAAGGCACTTGTACATGTATGTATGAAATAGCAAGCGTAAATCTTGCGGCGACTTCTTAATAGCCCGCTGGGAATAAAGGCCGGCGCTTATATAATCAGATTACACACAGCAGTGCTTGTTTCGTGCCTCCTTCCTCAGGCCCGTTCTCTCCTTGTGCCGTCTTCTCATAGCAGGAACTTGGCTGCGTGCTTGATGTGGTCCTCGCCAAAAGAGGAGATGAAAAAGTATGAGTGGTCGTAGCCCTAGATGGGAGTCCGAGGCACAGGTGTCAGTAAGTGTCACATGGCAGGCCGTATATCGGATTGCCGCGGGGATGTTATGTTAGTTACCTCCTGGTACCGCACCGTCAGTCCGTCGAGTCCGGCTTCCTTGGCCGCGGCCTCAAAGTTCTCGGGCAGCAGCTGCTTCTGCTGGTAGAAGGTGTCGGCGGTTCCCTAGACACATGCGAGTTAGTGCTTACTCGTCCCGGGGAGGGAACGGATATACTCACTACGTCAACCAGCGCATTCAACGGGCCCTTCCACGCCTTGACCAGCTCCGTCGCGTCGTGCTTCTTCCACTCCTCGCGGTCGTCGCCCAGGTAGCCGGCAAACGCCTTCTGGCCCCACGGGCAGTTGACGGGGTTGGCAATGGGCGCCCAGGCCGACACGCTCTTGTACATGCCGGGGTTCTTGAGGTAGAGCGTGAGGGCGCCATGGCCGCCCATGGAGTGGCCGGAAATGCTGACGCGGCGGCTGTCCAGCTCGGCGAACTGCGCAAACAGCGCGGCCGGCAGCTCGCGCGTCACGTAGCTCTGCATGCGGTAGTGCGCCGCCCACGGCGCCTGCGTCGCGTCCACGTAGAAGCCCGCCGCGCTGCCAAAGTCCCAGCTGGCGTGCTCGCCCGCCAGCGACAGCCCGCGCGGCGACGTGTCCGGCCATACCAGCGCGATGCCCGCGCGCGCCGCGTGCTGCTGCAGGAACCCCTTCTCTGTGCAGTTGTCCGGCGTGCACGTCAGCCCCGAGAGGTACATGAGCACCGGCGCCGGCGCCGCGCTGCTGGCCCCCGGCGGCAGGAAGACGTTGACGGCCATGGGCGTGCCGGTGGTGGTGGAGGCGTGCGAGAGCTTGAGGATGCGGCCGCCGGAAGCGGCAATGGTGGCTTTGATCTCGAACATGGCGGGTAGGAGGGCAGCAGGGCAGGATAGGGCAATTGAGTGTCGTCTAGATAAGACTTGGGTAGTTGCTTCTTGTGGGAAAATAGAGGCAGACTCGAGGCTATTTGTAGGCATTTAGGGCTGAGGAAACTGCCGAATGAGCAAGACAAGGAAGCTAGCAGTTGCCGCTTTTGAGTTTCGGTTGGCGGGGTACCAGGGTTTCTTGTAAGCCGGACTAACCCTAAGGGTGATGTGGAATGTTTCTACGGGCTTGCAGACGAGACGTGAGGATTGACACTGGTTATGCTCAGAGCTATAGAGAGACAACATGGCTGAATGCAGTGATTATAAAAGATTTATTCAGTTGGTAAGAGGACAAATAAACAGAGTCCGCCAAAATCCCAGACGCCGTGATGATGATTGGGGGAGTATCGTGCAAGTGTGAGTGCGAGGATGAGTGCAAGTGCAAGTGCAAGTGCAGTGCAGTGCCAGTGCCAGCGTATAGTTGGTGAATGGTATAGAAGCCAGTGCGCATGAGCAGCCGACAGTCCCAACACGGCACCCGAAAAAAAAAGACAAAAAAACAACAGGTTTTAAAAGCAACCAAGCCAGGAGAAACAGAAGAAAACAAAAGACAAGCACAAGGGAAACGACGAGAACAACAGTGTGAACAGGCGGCCGACTGCCTGCTGTCTACAGGCTACAGGCTACTGCAGCAGCTCTTCGCAGGTCCAGTCCTCGTAGTAGCCGTCGGGCAGGTATCGCCGCACAATCAGCGGGATCTTCTTCTCGCGCAGCTCTTTTATGGCGATCTGGAGGGGATCCGACTCGCCCTCGAGATCAACAAGCACGGGGGCGTTGAGGCTGTGGGGGGGGGGGGAGCAGTTAGCATGTGGTGGTGTAGACTGCGGTCTCCCGGGCGGGGCAGGCTGAGGCCGGAGCTCAGGCCGGAGCCTTGGCGGAGCCCGGGCCGGAGCCGCCCGCTAGCATCCCACGTACCTAATCTGCAGGGCGCGCGTGCCCAGAATGCGCGCACGCTCGTACTTGGTCATGTAGGGCGTGGTGGTGCGCTCGCTGTCGGGGATCTTCTTGTCCTTGTGCGACATCTCATTGGCGCGGTTGGCCATGGCGGCCGGATCGCCCGAGATCACAATGTTGTCGGCATCGTCATCGGCGTTGGGAATGCGCTCGCCGTCTTCGTCTTCGAGGTCCTCCAGGACGTCGATCTCGTCCTCGTCGTAGAAGGGCTCCTCGCTAGAGGGGGGGGGGGAAGGTGTATTAGCAAAGGGAGAGGCGACGTAGGGTTAGGGTGCAGCGAGACTCACGCATCGTAGCCACCGTTATCTTCGTTATCAGACATGGTAAGAGCGGGAAAGGCAGTTGCTGTTGGGACACGCAAACAAAAAGTCGTGATGATTCGTTTCGGGGGATGAAGAAAAAAAAACGAAGCCGGCAAGCTTGCCTTCAAGGCTGGCAAGGCTGGCGGGCGATAAGAGAAAAATGCTTATCGGATTAGCCGCGGATTAGCCCGCGCCAGGCGCGCCCCACTTATCTTAGCGAGAAAGAGCGACCAGGACCCCACCAAAGTTTTGGTTCACCGCTTTTGGCTGCTGCATGTGAATTCTGCCGCTTTTTTTTCTGGCCATCTTTTTGCTGTGCATGTTCTTTTGTTCTTTTGTTCGTTTGTTCTTTCTCTTTTTGTGTCACGATTCTATTTTGTGTTTGGTTCTTGCCTCATCCACCCACAGCTCTTGCCCTGCTGTCTTTGCCCAATCACGAGCCGCTGTTTACTAATACTGTAGCCTGCCATTGGCTGTCTCGCCATCCGTCTTGACGCCGCGTCTCAATCACCATCACGGGCCGCTTTGATTTCTGGCCTGCTTGGCCGTTTCCCGAGACTTTTGCATATCCTGCCTTGACCACTGCCGCCGCCGCCGCTGCCGCCGCCGCCGCTTCCGGCACGATGCCGAAACGGAAAGCCGGGGACGCCGGGGACGCCGGGGACGCCGAGGAGGCCCGGGACACTGCCGCCGGGGCAGCAGCAGCAGCCGCCGTGGCTGGAGCTGTGGCGTCGACGCCCGAGGAAGCTCTTGTTTGTCTGGCGGAGCTTAAGAAGCACGGGCAAGACGAGATCCACGCTGTGGCGCACACGGAGGCAGAAGCTCCGGATATGCTCCCGCCGCCGGCGAAACGAAGCAGGCGATCGGCGTCCAAGTGTACAGGTTTGTCTCTTGCTAGAAGCTTCCTACTAGTGACCTGTTCTAACGCTGCTCGATAGATCCGGCGCCGGCGCCGACTCCGGTCCCGGCCGCCGCCGTCACCGGCACCGCCCCGGCCGCCGCCCTCGACACCTCCAATGACGAATACGAAAGCGATGCCTCTGACTGCTCACAGTCCTCGACCGGCTCCTCGGCCAGCGGCTGCCCAACACGGCAGTCTAAGCCCCGGCCCAAGAACAAGATTTGCACGTGGCCCGGCTGCACAAAGCGGTATAACAGACCCGCCCGGCTCAAGAGTCACGTGCGGTCCCACACGGGCGAGCGGCCCTTTGCCTGCGTCGTCCCCGGCTGCGGCAAGACGTACATAGAGGCCAAGCACCTGGCGCAGCACGTCGACGGCAAGCACATGGGCAAGCGCAACTTCGAGTGCCCGTACGCCGAGTGCAGCTGCGCCTTCTTCACGTCGACGCGGCTCAGCCGCCACGTCAACTCGCACATCAAGGCCGAGCAGTTCAAGTGCAAGGGCTACGGCGACTGCCGGCAGGTGTTCCGCCGCCGCGACACGCTTAACAGACACGTGCGCCAGGCCCACCTGCACCTGCCGGGCTACACGTGCCCGGAGAAGAACTGCCCCGAGGCCTTTGCCTCGTCCGGTGCGCTGCGCAACCACCGGCGCCGCATGCACGGCGAGGTCAAGCACTTCTGCGACGAGTGCAAGGTGACGGATGCCGACGGCCAGGAGCGCAGCCTCGGTTTCACCACCGTGTCGGAGCTCCGGACCCACTTCAAGACGGCGCACATGACGTGCTCGTTCTGCACGTACCGCTGCACGTACCCCAGCGAGATGGACCGCCACGTCAGCATCCACCACTCGGCGCAGACCGTCAGCGACCGCAAGAACGTGGCGTGTCCGTGGCCCGGCTGCGAGAAGCGCTTCACCAAGCGCAGCAACCTCAACGCCCACATCAAGAGCTCGCACGACGGCTACCGCTTCGTGTGCGGCCTGGTCGACCTCTCGGCCAGCGACGGCCTGGCCGCCTGGAACAATGGCCACGGCTGCCGCGAGGGCTTTGTGACCAAGGCCAACCTGGAGAGCCACGTGCGCCACGTGCATCTCGGCGTGCAGCGCGGCCCCGGAGCGCCGGCCCGGCCGAAGAGCCTGGTGGACGAGCTGGCCGGCGCCGAGGACGCCCAGAAGCGCACGCTACAGTGCGAGTGCGGCCGTGGGTTTATACGCTACCATGACTTGCAGGTGCACGTGGAGCTGGACCACGGGCGGGGGCTGGGGTCGGGGCGGAGGCCGGGGCCGGACCTCGGGCTGGAACAGAACCAGCACACCAGCGAGTACGCCAGCGAGTACGCCACCGGCCACACCACCGACCTCACCGCCATGCAGCACAGCCACCTGCACAACCTCTCGCTCGACATGCACCTGATTTCAAACATGCCCCCAGCAGCCTCCCCGTACCACGACAGCCCGGGCCTGCCGCTGCTCTCACAACCCGGCGACTCCTTCTTCCCCGCCGGTGCGTCCGCGCTTGACCACAGCCACAGCCACGGCGCCGTACACCTGCACACCAGCAGCTCGCCGGCGTCGGCCGCCGGCATGCCGCTCCTGCCGCTGACGCTGCAGCACCACGGCCTGGGCTTCCAGTCCCAGACGGCCTTTGTCTCGCCGGCGCTGACTCCGCAGGCGCAGCAGTCCTTCGCCGCCGGCCCGCAGCCCGTCAAGATGGAGGTCGACTACGGCACGCCGCCCATCGACGGCCTGTCCTACGCCACCGCCACCGCCGCTGCCGCCGGGGATGCCGTGGCTGCGCCTGCGCCGCTGCCCATGGGCTTGGACCTGTCGCAGGCCATGGACACGTCGCTGTCGGGCGTGTACGGCGCCGAGGCTGCCGAGGCGGCGGCTGCTTAGCAAGCTCCTGCTGCGTTCGGCGGGGGACATGCCGGGTGGCTTCACTACTACACAATGTATCACCCGTGGCTATAGAGGGCCCGGTCATATCCTCTTCTACCTCTGTCTTCTTTGCTCTCTACTGCTTTATTCTTTTCCCTTATCCTTCTGCTTCTTTTCCCTTATCCTTCTGCTTCTTTTCCCTCCTTTTGCTTCTTCTTTTACGGCGCCGGAAACCAAAAAAAGTCTACATAGATATCACGGTCGCGAGACCGCGCCGAACTTCACGTACCGGGTTAGGGTTACACACCATGACACATCAACGAACTTAGAGCTGAATACGATTTACGAATATTACAAATGCCGAGGGTTAAAGTGAGGTGCAGAGTGACGCGAGGATGCTAACAAGAGGGGTGGGGAGTGGAGTGGAGTGTCATGCCGGGGGCGTTCCGGGGCCTCGCCGAGGCCTCGCCGGTGTCCCCCGGTTCCCCCGGTGTCCCCCCCTAGTGCCCCACCAGACACCCGCTCAGGCCCATCACTGCCATGCCCACAAACGCAAACCACGCACAAATATCACGGTCGTGTCTCAGCGCCAGGCCCTCGCTAAACAGCTGCAGCCCGACGCCGACCATGATGCCGGCCGTGGCGGCAAACAGCACGCCGTAGACGGCGTCGCCGGGCGCGGCGCTGACCCAGCGGAACCACAGCGCCGCGGCACCCGCGCCCACGGGCTGGCTGAGCCCGCCGAGCAGCGCGCTCCACGCAATGGCGCGCGGCCGCGAGTCCAGCGCCAGGTACAGCGGCAGGGCCAGCGAGAAGCCCTCGGCCACGTTGTGCACGAGCAGCGCTAGGAAGACTGAGAAGCCGAGCGTCGGGTTGGCGTGGTTGGTCGCGTATGTGATGAAGCCCTCGGGGAACTTGTGCAGCCCGATGGCAATCGACGTCTGCAGCCCGATGGAGAGGAACGGCGCCGTGGGCACGTGGTGGTGGTGCTGGGCCTCGAGGTCTGCGGCGCTGTGGCTGTGGCTGTGGCTGTGGCTCCGGCCGTGGCTGGGCCGCGGAGACGCACACGGGGAGAGCGACAGCGACGGCGACAGCACCGGCGGCCGCATGTGAGCCAGAGCCGGCGAATGCGCGGCTACGGCGGGCGTGGGCCGCGCCATCTTGCGGCTGAACGCCGACGAGTGGCTGCGCTCCGAGTGGCTGCGGCGCAGCAGCCTCCGGGTGTTCTTCTTCTTGGCCTGGCCACGGCCAACGCTGCGGCCGCGAATCTTGAAGCATGTGTTGCCGCACGGGTCGCGGTAGCCGTAGCACGGCCCGGACTGGTCGCAGTTGGCCTTGGTGTCCTGGATGAACGACATGACGTGGGCGCGCACGCTGTCGGGCCGCGGCGGCGCTGCAGCGGAGTCGCGGCCGAGCAGCGGCGTTGTCTCGGACGGCAGCGGCGTTGTTGCGGACGGCAGCCGCACATGTGAGTGCGACGGTGAGTAGGACGACGAGTAGGACGGCGAGTAGGACGGCGAGTAGGACGGCGAGTGGGAGTGCGCCGGCGAGGGCGAGTCGGACTCGGTGTGTGAGTGGCACACGGCACTGGACGCCGTCTCACTCTCGGTCTCGGCTCCGGCGTCGGCCTCGTTGTGCTCGTGGTCGCACTCGACAACATGCGACGGCATGAACTGGTGCAGAAAGCGCGACACGGCGCCGATGCCCACCACGCCGACGCCGAAGGCCGAGATCATGACGAGCCCGGCCGCGGCATCCGAGAGGCCCGAGCGTTCCAGGTACTCGCGCGACGACGGCAGGATGCTGTACAGCGAGGAGAAGATCTAGAGGAGGGTTAGCGGCCGGAGTAGAGAGGCGCCCCGAGAACAACGCACCATGACGCCGAAGCTGAGGCTCAGCGAGGCCGCAAGAAACGTGTCGCTTTGCTGGATGCGGAATGAGCGCCATCGCGGCACGTGGGCCGTAATCAGATCCACGCAGATGATGGACGCTCCGAGAATGCAGGCTGGAGGGCGGGTGTGTCACGTGTTAGCCGGGGAACAGGCGAAGATGCCCGGGAGGCGGCGTCACTCACCGAGAGCGCTGATGATGCTCATGATCCAGCCGCGTGCGTCATTGCTGAGGCCGCTATCAGAAGTGGAGACCATTTTGAGGGGGGGTGGCCGAGTGTGGCGGCGGCCGAGATCTGCGGGCGATGACGACGGCACGGCCGAAAGTGTGGGGACAGGGCGCACTCGACGACAGATGAGGAAGGCGCGGGGGAGAGAACAGGGAAGGACCAGAGGCAGATCAGACGAAGAGAAAGAAACAGAGGGAAAGAGCGGAGAAAGGAAGGAGCGAACGGAGATTTCCCCCCACTCGGCGGCAACTGCTATGTTGAGAACAGGGCTTCGAAACCAACCAATGACGATATCAACTAATAAATGTGTAAGCGCGAGTCCACACAGTAAGCAAGCAAGCAGGCAAGCAGAACGACGATGAAAAAAAGGCTTCGAGGGACAGCCGCAACGGGACACGGCACGGTGAAGAATTCAGCAGTCAAGAATGAGGAGCCAGGCACAGCCGATAATGCGCAAAAAGAGAGACGGATGAAGACGGACCATCGCTTTATTAGTCAGACAACTCTCGCGGGAATAGAGGATTCGCAGCGGGCAAGAAGCAAGCAAGCACGTAAACAAATGGAGCAGACAATGGACAGGCCAAACAAAACAAGAGCGGCAGCCTGAGAGCAGCAAGAAATCGAGGCGGAGGCGGCTCTTAAATAGAGAAATGCAATTGGCATCAACATCGCCAGTGAGGGAAGGAACCCGTCTCACAACTGCAGCCAATGGTGGCAGGTACCGCATAGATTGAGAAGCACCCTGATGGCCAGCGGCAGGGTCGCCTGTTTTGGGCAAGGGCTGATGAACAGCCCCGGCAGCCAGACCCTAGACCCTAGCACCCGTGTGAGCAAGGCGGTGAGCAAGGCCAGGTCGGGCAAAAGCCGGCAGAATGCAGGCGGTGAAGGCGTGTTGACAACAGCAGGAATTGGCCGCCTCCAAATTTGTCCCAGAGCATCCACGGACGGCGCCCATCTCGACATCCATATTTGCCCCATACAATCTCGCGCCATGTCCAAGTCCAGCTTTGCCCTGATGGCCGCCCTCGGCGCCGGCGGAGGCGCCGCCGCAACCGCCGCTTTGTTTTCGCTCCGCTCCGACCCGCACCAAACCCCGCTCAAAAGCGTGCCCGTCCCCGGCCCCGTGACTGTGGCGCCGTCGACCATTGTGTCGCCCGGCGGCGGCCACGGCAGCGCCATCATGGCGCCGCTCAGCGGGGCAGGCTCTCCGGCCGGCTCTCCGGCCGGCGCCGGCGCCGGCCACAACCCCGTCAACCCCGCGGGCGTGTTCGAGTACGGCTTCCCCGGGCGCGTCAGCGACGTGGCGCTGCGCTCGGCCCTGGCCAGCGGCTACGACCGCGAGCGGCGCAACCCGGCGTGGGTCGCGGAGCACATCACGCGCGAGTCGCTGGCGCAGCGCGGCGGCGACCGCAAGCACAGCTCGTTTGTCGAGGACACCAGCATCCCCGGCAAGTTCCGCGCGCTGCTGCGCGACTACTACCGCAGCGGCTTCGACCGCGGCCACCAGGTGCCGGCGGCCGACTGCAAGTGGGCGCAGGCGGCCATGGACGACACCTTCTTCCTCAGCAACATGTGCCCGCAGGTCGGCGACGGCTTCAACCGGGACTACTGGGCGCACTTTGAGGACTTTTGCCGCCGCCTGACGCACAAGTACCCCAGCGTGCGCGTCATCACTGGCCCGCTGTACCTGCCCAAGCGCGAGGCCGACGGCAAGTGGTACGTCAAGTACGAGATGATTGGCAGCCCGCCCAACGTGGCCGTGCCCACGCACTTTTACAAGGTGATTTTCGCCGAGGACGGCCGCGACGGCGGCAACGTGGCCATCGGCGCCTTTGTGCTGCCCAACGCCGTGATCCCCAACTCCAAGCCGCTGCGCGACTTTGAGGTGCCGCTGGAGGCCGTCGAGCGCGCCAGCGGCCTCGAGTTTGCCGAGAAGCTGCCGGTGCAGCGCCGGCGCATGCTGTGCGCCGGCGGTGACTGTTCGCTGGTCATCAAGGAGTATGCGCAGCGCCAGCAGGCCGGAGCAGGGAAGAAGTGAGGGGCCGGGGATCACGGAGAACAATCAAAGAGACCTATCCAGGATCCAGGCGGTCCTTTCCGATGCATTGTACTAGACATTATACCTATAGAGCATTGTTATAACCCCACAAAAGACCGTGTGTGAACAAGCCTCGCAAACTGTGAATTGCACGCTGTGAAAAAGTACGCCGTAAATGGTGCACTGCCAAGTCATGTCTGTGTCACCGCTCCCCTTCACCGCCTGTATCCTCCTCCTCCACCTCCGCCCCACGACTGCTGCTGGTATCCCCCGCCGCCGCCCTCCTCCTGGTTGTTTGCCTGCGCGCCCTGCCTGCGGTCCTCGTCGTACGCAAACCCGCCGCCGTCTTGCTGCTGCTGGCCGTAGCCATTCATGCCGGGTATGGGCGGCGGCGGCGGCGGCGGCGGCGGCGGCACCGCAAAGCCCGGGATGCCAGACATGTTGTCCGCAGCGCCCATGCCCATGCTGCCGGGCGGCGCCATGCCCGGCGGCGGCGGGGGGATGGGCACGCCGGCCTTGTGCATCAGGTCGGCCAGCTTGGCCAGGTCGGCGGGATTTGACGGGTCCAGGCCGGCCAGCGCGTTGGGCCCCAGGCCCTGCAGGAACGGCGGCGGCGGCAGCGCGCCGTTGGCGCCAGGCATGCCGGGCATGGGCAGCGGCATGGGCGGCGGCGGTGGGACAGATCCCCCTCCCATGCCCATGGGCAGGCCGGGGATGCCGATGCCCGGCAGCCCCGGCAACCCTGGCACCGCGGCGCGGATGGGCATCTTCTGGTCGACCAGGCCATCGGCCTCGTCGTCAGACTCCTGCTGTTCATCGTCGCCCTGGCGTGGCTTGAACGGGCCGCGGCGGTCCCACGTGCCCAGGGCAGTGGCGGCGTTTTCGCCAATGTGGTAGCGGTCGTTGACAAACTCGGTGTCGCCGGGCCGCGGGCGCGCCCAGAAGCGCGTCAGCCGGTCGTTGGAGCCCGAGGCCAGCACGTGGCCCAGCGGGTGCCAGTCCAGCGACCACACGGCAAAGTCGTGGGCGTACTGCACGCGGTGGGCGGGGTACAGGCTCTGGGCCGGGGCGGTGGCCGGGTCGGGCGCGTCGTAGGGGGCCAGCCCGGTGGCCTGGCCGGGTGGGGTGTTGGGCTCGTCCAGCAGGTAGGGGTACAGCGAGCCG
>JAXHKQ010000567.1:0-12267 GCA_038407185.1 Chalaropsis ovoidea
CCGCCCAGCCAAGAAGACCTGGCCCACCGCCCGCGCCCCAAGCGGAGCCACCGGAGAACCATGGAGGACATCCAGAAACTCGGCATCACCGGCCCGTTCAAGGTGTCGGCCCGCCGAGAGCGGCGCCGCTTCACCGTCGACGAGGACACCTCCATCTTGCGGGGCCTGGTCCAGTACGGCCCGCAGTGGTCCAAGATCCGCAACGACCCCGCGCACGCCTGCATCCAGGAGCGCCACCCCACCGACCTGCGCGACCGCATCCGCAACAAGTTCCCCGCCGTCTTCCGCGCCATCAACTCCAAGCCCAGCAAGCGCGGCGTCGAGGGCTTCCAGCCCGAGGGCCTCGAGCCGCACGTCATCGCCCTCATCGACGACACCCTCAGGCAGCTGGCCGTCTCGCTCGAGAACTCCGACGCCCCGCCGTCCTCCGAGTATCCCCACAGCGACGCCGGCGACCCCGCTAATGCCAGCGCGCACGCGAGTGACGCCGGCGACGACAACGCGCCGGCCTACAACATCCTGCGCCTGCTGCAGGCCGACTGACCCTCTGCTGCAGGCCGGCCCTCTGCAACACTGTGTGCCGGCTGCCCGGCTGCCCCCCTCCCCATCTCTGCACTCATTCCCACTTGATTCCGGCCGCCTTCTGACTGCTACAGCGCCATCTTTTTTCTCATATACCCAGATTTCCTTTCTGTAAAAAAAAATAGACTTAGATATAGATATCAATATCACCCATTTACATAGCCGCCGTTCTTCGTCTCCGTCAACATGTATTATTATATGAATGTACTGTGTACATGCGACTCTCAGCCTGTCGGCGCTCGCTTTGCTGCGCCCTGCTTGTACCTGTGTACTTACAAGGCCTTGGCACTTTCCTGTTTAGGTCGTCCCGTGTTAGTCGCATTCAATGCTACTAAAGGTGGGGCCGTTCAGCCCCCAATCTCGTCTTTATCAATCTTCAGTCCCCACTTGCAGTCGCCACTCTCCCATCACGTGATCCCCCCAGAGTTAGGGCACAGAAAAAGCGACCGCCCCACATTTCCCCTGCCAACTGCCCACCAAGCCAGAAAGTAAGAAAAAAAAAAAGGGTCCCCCCATAGGTTGAGTAAAAGTCTCCCAATATTAAGACTTGCTTGTTCCGAACTTTGACCATCACCAAAAACCATTCGTCAAGTTTAGTTTGATCAAATCGTCAAAATGGGCCGTGGACCTAAGAAGCATCAGAAGCGCCTTTCGGCTCCCTCTCACTGGCTGCTGGACAAGCTGAGCGGCGTTTACGCCCCCAAGTACGTTGTCCTCTTTTTTTTTTATCCTGTCGACGCGAAACACGGACGATTGCGAATCACGACGAGATCAGAGGGTCACAGTCCCGGGGATCACAGCCCTGGGATCACAGCCCTCGGGATCACAGCCCTCTGAATCACCACCCCCAAAATCACTCCCCCGGAATTACCACCCCGGAATCACCGCCCTGCCCTTCCGCCGGCCGTGTGCTAACCTCGCTCTCTTTCTCCTCACTACAGGCCCAGCCCCGGTCCCCACAAGCAGCGTGACTGCCTGCCTCTCATCGTCTTCATCCGCAACCGTCTCAAGTATGCGCTGAACTTCCGTGAGACCAGAGCCATTCTCATGCAGCGCCTGATCAAGGTTGACGGCAAGGTCCGCACCGACATGACCTTCCCCACTGGCTTCATGGACGTCATCTCCATCGAGAAGACCGGCGAAAACTTCCGCCTCATCTACGACACCAAGGGCCGCTTCACCGTGCACCGCATCCAGAACGAGGAGGCTACCTTCAAGCTGGGCAAGGTCAAGCGCGTCCAGCTCGGCCGTGGTGGAATCCCATACTTGGTTACGCACGATGCGAGAACGTGAGTTCTGTCAGCCATCATTCAGTCGTTGGATCAAGCTTTGGTCGATTCTTGTGTCATCACATCGCCCTACCCGATAAGGAGAACATTTGACCTTGGAGGAGACTTTTGTTTCGCTTTAACGGCTGTATGTATCCCCCCGTCCCCCCGATTGCTTGCTAACTGTGTGTCTCTCTCCCGCCCTCCAGCATCCGCTACCCCGACCCTCTCATCAAGGTCAACGACACCGTCAAGATCGACGTCGAGACCGGCAAGATCATTGACTTTGTCAAGTTCGACACTGGTGCTCTGGCCATGATCACCGGCGGTCGCAACATGGGCCGTGTCGGTGTCATCACCCACCGTGAGCGCCACGACGGTGGCTTCGCCATTGTCCACCTGAAGGATGCCCTTGGCAACACCTTCACCACCCGTGAGAGCAACGTCTTCATCATCGGCCAGGACAAGCCCCTGATCTCTCTGCCCAAGGGCAAGGGTGTCAAGCTGACCATTGCCGAGGAGCGTGACAAGCGCCGTGCCCAGGCCACCCAGTAAATCGGCGTGGCTGGAGGTGTCTTGGAGTGTACCGTATTGCTTAACCTGGCTTTTTGGTCTCTGCTAGACTGTCAAAAATGAAAAATTAAAGCAAAATGAATGTTTCATGATACAAGAAAGAATCAAGATAACAGCATCAAAAAAAACACTTACAAACGAATATTTTTTGTTGTCGCATGTCCAAGTCTTAAGAGACTCGAGTGTATCTGGATGGCCCTCCCTCGTCCCTGGAATTCATCATGTGCAGGCAGACATGTTGAAGTGTTGTTTCCCGTCTTTAGAGTGAGACGCTGGATAACCCTAACGATGACGATAGACCCTACTCTCCAAAAAGTCATCTGGGGGCTTGTTGTTGTTGGGCTTCCTCCAAGGCTTTCGGAGCACAGCTTAAGCGAAGAAGATTTGGGTAGAGGTCTGATTTTACTGGTGCAGACGAATGACTAACGAGAGCGGATAGAGGACTCATGCTTTAAGTTACAGCGTGACCACGATACAGACCACTGTACAGACCACTGTACCAACTATACCGACCCCTATACCGATACCGACTATATCGACCACTACCACTAAACCCAGCTCCAGTTCACCCAAGACCCGCGCTCAACTCCAATGACGTCACGTCTCCTCCGCGTCTCCAGGCCAGCGCCAGCATGGCCACTGAGCAAGGCCCGGCGGCCGGCGGCCGCAGCAGTGAGGCACGGCCTGCGGTGCTCGTCTTCTTGGCCCTCGTCCTCGTCCTCGTCCTCCGCTTCCGGGCCGCCGCCGCGCGCGTCATGGGGCAGCGGTGCAGTGGGCGGTGTCGCACTGGCGGCGGCGGCGGCGGGATGGGCGCTGGCGCAGGGACTGGGTGGGCGGGCGACAGAGCAGCGGCGGGAGCGGGAGGAGCGGGGCATCTTTGAGTTCAGCGTGCCGAGGTATGCGTCGGTGGAGCAGATGCAGGATGTACGTAAGCGGGAGGGAGGGAAGGCGGAAAGGAAGCGTACACGGACGCGGACACGGACGCGGGCTGACTGATAGTACCACAACTCCCCCCCCCCCACTGGGCAGGCTATCGCAGAGATCCGGCGCGAAATCGGCGGCGACGACCACGGCGCCATCATCTCAACGGACGACGACGATCTGCGCGCGCACGGCTACTCGGCGTGGGCGACGGTGCAAGCCGACCGGCTGCCGGTAGCCGTGGCGTACCCGCGCAGCACGCAGCAGGTGGCGGCGATAGCGCGCGTGTGCCACCAGCACCGCGTGCCGCTGGTCGCGTACTCGGGCGGTACCAGCATCGAGGGCAACTGCGCGGCGCCGCACGGCGGCGTCAGCGTCGACTTTGCCTACATGGACGCCATTGTGCAGCTCAACGCGGCCGACATGGACGTCGTTGTGCAGCCCGGCGTCGGCTGGCAGGACCTCAACGCTGAGTTGCTGCGCCGCGGCGTGCGCCTGTTCTTCCCTATTGACCCTGGCCCTGGCGCTAAGATTGGCGGTATGGTCGGGACTAATTGCTCCGGCACGCATGCCGTGCGCTACGGCACGATGAAGGACTGGGTGGTTAACTTGACGGTGGTGCTGGCTGATGGCACTATCATCAAGACGCGAAAGCGGCCGCGCAAGTCGTCGGCGGGGTACAACCTGAACGGCATCTTTGTCGGGTCGGAGGGCACGTTGGGGATGGTGACTGAGGGTGAGTATAATGGGGATAGGGGACTGGCGGGAGACTGTTGGGGGACTGCCAGGACACCGCTGGGACACTGCTGGGACACTGCTGGCGATTACTGACCCCTGGCCTCTCATGTAGTTACCCTCAAACTGGCCGTCATCCCCGAAACGCTCTCGGTGGCCGTAGTCACGTTCCCGAGCATCCGCGACGCCGCGTCGGCAGCAGCCGGCGTCATGCAGGCGGGCATCCCGGTGGCAGCCATGGAGCTGATGGACGAGGTGCAGATGAAGGTGGTCAACGACGCGGGGTCCACGGCGCCGCGCGTGTGGGCCGAGACGCCCACGCTGTTCTTCAAGTTTGCCGGCACGCAGAAGGGCGTCGCCGAGTGCATCGAGCAGGTGCAGGCTATCTCGCGCACGCACGGGTCGGGCCGCTTTGAGTTTGCCCGCGACGAGCAGGACAAGGCGCTGCTGTGGTCGGCGCGCAAGGAGGCGCTGTGGTCGATTCTGGCGCTGCGCAAGGGAACGCAGGAGTTTTGTGAGTGGCCGGGGCCGGGTCGGGGGCCGAGCCGGGGCTGGCCGGGGCCGAGATCGTCGTTACTAACAGCGTCTACATGCAGTGGGCACCGATGTCGCCGTGCCACTCAGCCGGCTGGTGGACATCATCGAGCTGAGCAAGCAGGACACGGCGGACCTGGGGCTGTTTGTCAGCATCCTGGGGCACGTGGGCGACGGCAACTTCCACGAGAGCATCATCTACGACGCCAGCAACGCCGACGAGGTGGCGCGGGTCAAGGCGTGCGTCAGGCGCATGATTGAGCGGGCCATGGAGATGGACGGCACGTGCACCGGCGAGCATGCGGTCGGCATGGCCAAGAAGGAGTACCTGGTGCGCGAGCTGGGCGGCGAGACGATCGGAGCGATGAAGGCGATCAAGCAGGCGCTGGATCCGAGGTGGATCATGAACCCGGGGAAGATTATGGACGTGCCGGGGAGGGAGGGGACGGGGGGGAAGGAGGACCCCGGAACCACACGGAAGCCGGAGGCCCGGGATTAACCGGAAGAGGCTAGACGGAAGGAAACAGCGGGCAAATTAGTGGAGACACAGACTTGGATGAACAGGAAAGCACAATACAGGCGGGAACCAGGGCAGTTGCCCGCCCGGTCACGTTACACAAACACAGACCCATTTTCAGGCACGGCACCTTCCCGACATGCCGACAAAGGCGGCAAACAGCAAACGGCAAACAGCAGCCACGGGGCGTATGCGGCAGGTACGAGACACCCCCCAGGCGAGATGCCGGTGATTGATATGCAGGCAAGCGGTTGGCTGGCTGGCTCGGAGCAGGCTCTATGTTTATCAGGGGGCTGGTTTTGGTAGGCGGATGAAATGAGTGAGGACTGTCGCGGGTTTGTTTGCTTTTTGGCAGGAAGAGGCAACGGAGCTGTCATAATGAGTAACTGCGTTGTTTGCGGGCTTGTGGTCTTTCCCTTTTTTCGCGAGGTTGCTTTCTTAAGCGGCGCTCTTCTTGAGACTGGCGACTTTTGACACTGTGAAACCTGGCTTTCTCGTCTGCATCACGACCTTCTTCTTTTTCATCTTTCCAACGGCTTCCACAGGCTTCTCTGCTCACACTGAAACAAGGAGGATTGGGACAGGCATAGGACAGACAGAAAAGGCAGGTACCAAGTGACCCAGACTGCAGCTGCAAAGAAAAACTCTGCAGCTGCCTCTTTCGGACTACATACATACATACGTACCATGACACGCTCTGGCCGTGGCAAAAGTCGCGCATACAACGTCAGTGCAGGCAGGAGCAGCGGTAGTTGCAGTATCAGAAAGAACGGCAAGAACGACGAAGGCGGCAAGAACGAGGATCAAGACGGCAGCGACTCGTACTGCGGCAGCAACGGCTCTCATTGTGGTAACAACTCTGCCCACGGCTCTCATTCTGCTCACTACGGCAACAACACCTCTGCTTACCTCGGAAAGAACCCCCACTACGGAAACAACAGCTCCCATTGCGGCAACAACTCTGCCCATTACGGCAACAACCCCCCCTCCCACTACAGCAGCAACACGTCGCGCTTCTACCCTGCTGGCGCAGTTTCCCTCGCGCCGCGCCCCACCGCAGGCTGGAAATTCTGGGCAGGCGCGCTCATCACGCTGATTGGCCTGCCGTGGAGCGTTGGCCCACAAGAAATCTTTGCAAAGATTGGAAGACACGGTGGCGAGATCTCCCGCATCGACTTTACCAAGTCGCCCGCTCCGACGCCCGGCGCCGCGCCGGTCAACCAGGCGCGCATCATCTTCGAGCGGCTCCCCGACATTGCCTTTTGGTCGTCCGGCCGGCTGTTTTTCCGAGGCCGCGGCATCTCCGAGTGGACCGTTGCCGTCATAGCCCAAGAGTTCAAGATGGGCGTGTCCCAGATTAAAAGCCCCGTAACGCCTGCCGTCAAGTACCCCGCCATCATTGCGCTGAAGCCGCTGAGCACCACGTTCGGCATCATGGTCGGCGATGGCGGCACCATGATGGCCATGAAGACGCTCGGCTCCGACCCCGTGGACCTGGACTGCCGCCAGACCGTCGAGATCGACCTGCCGCGCAAGCAGATCCGCGTGTTCTTCGGCGTGCCCCGGGCCAGCGCGCGCCAGCAGACGTCGTGCGCGTACAAGGCGCTCATTGGCTTTGACAACCTGGACGCTATGTATTACGAGGGCAGTCTGGACGGCGCCCCCGCCGCCGCCCCCGCTGCCGGCCAGTTCCCCGCCCGGCCCGGCACGGCCTCCCCCCTGCTCTACCTCCGCCTCACTATGCAGTGCCCCCCGCTGTACTTTTGGAAGCGCTTCGACCCCGCAGCCGTGGCCGCCAGCAGGGGCGGCTCGTACGACGTGCGGGACTCGTGGATCCGCCTGGTCAGCATCGGCGCCGGCGGCGAGGAGGCGCACGAGACGGCCCCACTCAGCTTCCACGGCACCGGCTGCGACCGGCCCGGCTTCATCGACCTGGGCAAGTGGAAGACGCTGCGCTTCACGCTCGCGCACTTCCCCAACGCCGCCGAGACGTGCAACGCGCTGCGCGACTTCAAGCTGCCGCTGCTGCCCGAGCCCTCGCAGCCGCAGCCGCTGGCCGTCGTGCCCCGCGCCACCAACCCCATCTGGGCCGTCCTCGATGCGGCCACCGATACCACGCGGCTTGCCCGCAACAACGTGGCCATCCTGTCGGCCATGGATGCCACGCCGCACAAGCTGCCATGGGCTGTGCGCTACCAGCTGGAGGTGTGCGTCACGCGCGGCATCTTCGAGGAGCACGCCATCGACCAGCACTTTGTCAACCTGCTGGCGGCCAAGGGCGAGCACGAGGCGCGCTTCCTGCTCGAGCAGGCGGCCGACCTGTACGACTGCAGCACGGCGTCCAAGACGCAGACGCTCATTCCCCACCCGGCCGACATGCTGCGCGAGGACAGCCCGCTGCTGCACGGCTGCCGCGCCAACATGCGGCCCCGCATGCCGCACTACTGCACGCTGGTGCGCAAGGCGGTCGTCACGCCGACCACGGTGTACTTTTCGACGCCGGCCACGGAGAGCACCAACCGCGTGCTGCGCAAGTTCCGCCACTTGCAGGACCACTTCCTGCGCGTGCAGTTCAGCGACGAGCTGCTCAACGGCAAGCTCAACGGCGGCAACTGCGGCACCAAGTACAACAACGTGTTTGTGCGCATCTTCCACATCATGGACAAGGGCATCCGCATCGGCGACCGCGTGTTCAAGTTTTTGGCCTGCGGCAACTCGCAGATCCGCGAGGGCGGCGCGTACTTCTTCGCCGACACGGCCGACGTCACGCGCGACGACATCCGCGCGTGGATGGGCAACTTCAGCGGCATCCGCAGCATCGCCAAGCGCACGGCCCGGCTCGGCCAGTGCTTCTCGACCACGCGCGCCATCCGCGGCGTCTCGGGGCCCGTCATCCGCCGCATCCCCGACATTGCCCGCAACGGCTTCTGCTTCAGCGACGGCGTCGGCAAGATCTCGAGCTTCCTGGCCAGCGTCATCATGGAGGAGATGGAGCTGTTCATCGTGCCCGGCGAGCCCATCCCGGCCGCCTACCAGTTCCGCATGGGCGGCTGCAAGGGCGTGCTGGTGGTGTCGGACGACGCCACCGGCATGCAGGTGCACGTGCGCCCGTCGCAGGAAAAGTTCCCGTCTGACTTCAACGCGCTCGAGGTCATCCGCATCTCGCAGTTTGCCATTGCCACGCTCAACCGCCAGACCATTGTGCTGCTGTCCAGCCTCGGCGTGCCCGATGCCGCCTTTGAGCGCCTGCTGGCCGACCAGCTCGCCGCCTACGAAAAGGCCATGGTCGACCTGCCCACCGCCATGACCCTGCTGACGCAGTACGTCGACGAGAACGCCGTGACTCTGCAGATGGCCGACATGGCCCGCGCCGGCTTCCTCAGCCCGGCCGGCCCGGAGCCGTTTGTGCTGTCGCTGATGGCCCTGTGGCGCACGTGGTCGCTCAAGCTGCTCAAGGAAAAGGCCCGCCTCGTCGTGCCGCAGGGCGCCTTCCTGCTCGGCTGCGTCGACGAGCGCGGCCTGCTGCGCGGCCACTCCGTCGCCAGCGAGGGCTCCGGCGCCCACGACGTCGCCCGCCTGCCGCAGGTCTTTGTGCGCATCCCGCACCCCACGCGCCGCGGCCACTACCAGACCGTCGAGGGCGTGTGCATTGTCGGCCGCAACCCGTCGCTGCACCCGGGCGACATCCGCGTCGTGCAGGCCGTCGACGTGCCCGAGCTGCGCCACCTGACCAACGTCGTCGTCTTCCCGAGCACCGGCGACCGCGACGTGCCCAGCATGCTCTCCGGCGGCGACCTCGACGGCGACGACTTTTTTGTCATCTGGGACCAGACCCTGATCCCGCCCGAGTGGAACCACCGGCCCATGCCCGCTGCGCCCGCCCAGCCGGCTGAGCCGGCCCGCGACATTCGCATTGCCGACATGCAGGTGTTCTTCGTCAAGTACCTGCGCGACGACATTCTGCCCATGATAGCGCACGCCCACCTGGCGCTGGCCGACTACCAGGGCGCCAAGAGCAAGCAGTGTAAGTTTTGGCCCTGTGATGCGGAGCACCCACTTTGTGGCAGCCAGCACCCATTTCCCCTCCACCTTCTCCTCATCTCCCGCTCAAGACCCCCCCCTCTAACACACCCACCCCTCTAGGCCTCCAGCTCGCCGCCCTCCACTCCAAGGCCGTCGACTTCGTCAAGTCCGGCGTTCCCGCCGAAATGCCCCCCGGCCTGCACCCCAAAAGGTGGCCTCACTTCATGGAAAAGAAACGCGGCCAGGCCTACCACTCGGCCCGCCCGCTCGGCATCATCTACGACCGCGTACAGAACATCGAGTTCAGCCCCTTCTACACCAAGCCCATGTGCCAGACCATCCTCGACCTGCCCGCCCTCCCCGAGCACCTTGCCCTGGCCCGCCAGATCAAGGCTGACTACGACACCGAGATGCGCCGGCTGATGGGCCAGTTTGAGATTGCCACCGAGTTCGAGGCCTGGTCTACCTTTGTGCTGTGCAAGCCGCGCGTCGGCAACGCCTACAAGATGCAGGAGCGCATCGGCAACGAGATTAGCGTCCTGAAGCGCTCCTTTCGCGAGCTGTGCGTCGACAAGGTCGGCGGTGTCTTGTCGTTCAAGGCCGTCAAGCCGCTGCTGATTGCCATGTACCATGTGACCCACGAGCAGCTGCGCGATGCGCTGGCCGCCTTGGAGGCGAGCGGTCGAGAGAGCGGGGGGGGTGCCCGGGGAGAGACTACCCAGACTCCCGGACCCGCCCCGGCCCCCGCCCGGCCCAGCCCCAAGAACATGCCGCTAATCAGCTTCCCGTGGCTGTTTCCCGAGTTCATGTGCAAGCTCACAAGCAGCAAGGACAAGGCAGACGATGCGTTTACCTTGACGCCGGCGGGCGCCGCCGATCTGCGGATCAATCTGAAGCAGCGCCGGCCGATTGCTGCTTTGGGCGCTGTTGCCATGTCTGCGGCCATGTCTGCGGCTGTGGCTGCAGGCTGGGCTGCGGGAGAAACAGAGCCGGAGACAGGCCCAGAGTCGAATGCTGCTGTGTCTGCGGATGAGGTCGTTTCGGCGCTGCACCCGGAAGCCGGATCGGCCACTGTCCCGGGCCTGCCCTCCCCCCAGCCTATTCTCACCCCCGCGTCGACTCCCTCCGTCTCCAACGCCGACGTCCTGTCTACGCCAGAGTCGCCAGAAACTACACCCGCCTCTGTTCTCGTCTCTACTGGTGCCCGTATAGCCAGCACAGCTCCTACTGAGACGGTCAAGGCCTCTGACACTGCTGCTCCCGGCAGGCCGGGCTTGGTTGGAGAGGCTGCCAGTACTGGTCCGCTTGTCTCTGCTGGTCCGCTTGTCTCTGCCGACCCCATCCCGCTTCATACGCCCTCTACAAACGACACACCCCTCGTGACGTCATACCTCGACGACCCCATCCCGCTCATGACCTCCATAACGCTCACGCCCACCACCACGGCCAGCCCTGCTTCCAATGCAGCTACGCTGGAACCGCTGCCGGAGCGCCCCGTCTCTATGACGCCCCCAATTTCACAGACACTCATCTTCACCTATGATCTGCTCGGCGACTTTTGCTCGGACTTGTCGGCGAGCACAGGCGGCTCTGGGTCTGGTCTTGCGCCGGCCCTTGAGCCGCTTGTGCCTGTCCCGGCGGCAGGCGTCCCGGCGGCAGAGGCGCTCCCTCTTTTGCACAGTCCGGAGCACACCCCGGCTGTACACCAGCCAGACAACATACACGAAGCCGTAGAGCTAGACGGACAGCCTGACGATGAGGCTACGGTAGATGTACCTGTGAAAAAGCCAGCCTGGAAGAAGTGGCTGGAGATGGAGGGTCTTTTGTAAGGAGCCAAGAGGGGCTACGTGGACGCTGGACATGGAGATAGAGATAGTCGAGGGAACACAGAGGGTCTATATTCTACATCACTAATACGCATTTCATCAAGAGTCGCCGCCAGTATAACGAATTGTCGAGCGTCAAAAGGACCCGCCACGGCCCCCCCCCGGGCATCACCGCGCCACGCAGATGTCCGTGCGGATTATCCACTTCTCGCCGGCCGTCACCTCTCTGCCCTCGTGCTACACGGACGTCAGTACCAGCCTCCCCGTCTCTGTGTGCTAAAAGACTCACCAGCATGCAATCGTCGCCATGCTTATGCAGCAGCGCCATGCCCGTCTCCGGCGCCACGGCCACCTCCTCGCGCTTGACGCGGCGGTCGAACGGGTGGAACACAGTCTCGCCGCCCGTGCAGCCGTCGTCGGCCGACGTCAGGTAGAGGAGCAGCGTCCACGTGGTCTTGGCTGCGACGACGGCAGTGCCGTCGTGCAGCGTGACGGAGTTCCAGTCGTCGTCTGCGGGAGGCGGGGGTTAGCCACGGAGGTATGGGGCACCGGGGAGACAGGGTAAGACCCGGGGAAGCGCGGAACGTACAGTGCGCGTCGAAGAATTGGCCCTTGGTGTAGCGGTAGACACGGATGTTCGGATTCAGCCCGAGCGGCTCGCCGTCCCTAGAGAGAAGCAAGCAATGCTTAGCATAGCACGCGCGCTGCCAGGCCCAGCGCTTACCAGCCTCAGCCGCAGACTCACCACAGATCGCGCACATGCGGGGCCGCCAGCGCCTCGCGCAGCCCCGTGTCGTCCCACAGGCGGCGCGCAAAGCGCGCGTCGTGCACCTGGAAGCGGTCGTTGACGCGCGCCGCGTCGCCGCGCTTGGGCCGCCCCGGCGTCGTCGCCAGCGGCAGCGTGCGCAGGAACCCCACGTACTCGCGGCACAGCCTGCGCGGGAACACCCCGCGCACCAGCACCACCTTGCGCGGCAGCGCTGCGAGCGGCTCGGCTTCTAGCGGCGCCAGTGGCAGCGCCGGCTTGAAGACCGGCCAGTTCGGCGGTGTTGTTGCCGGGCCAGCCGCCGCCGCCGCCGCCGCCTGCTGCTGTGGTGTGCTGGAGGCTCCGGGTGGCTTCGCGCCGGCTTTGATCTTTTTGGCACACATGGCGGGCAGTGTGCCACATCTACGACGTTCCTTCTGCCCCCACTAGCCCTGTTTTAAAAGTAAGTGAAGGCTACTTTCTATCAAACATTGAATAGTCATGACTAATATTTACGTTTCAAATAGCCTACAAGCCGCGAGC
>JAXHKQ010000568.1:0-12263 GCA_038407185.1 Chalaropsis ovoidea
GCGGGTATGTTGGGTACTAGGGTAGGGGGATTAGAAGGAGGGGCGTTTTTCAGACTTACCTCCTCGTCCATGTCATTGATGGCGATTGATGGCTTTTCAACGTTATTCGGAACATCATCCGATGTGGCATTGGCCTCGTCTGATGGGCTGGAATCTAGGCCTGGGTCCGCGTCCATATCCGCAGCCATGTCGGCATTTTTTTCATTCGTCGGCTCTCCGGCAATAGAGTCTTCCACAACCGACTCGTCAACAGGCTGGCCATCCAGTCGCTCAATGGTTTCATCCACGCCTGATTCAGCGTCCGAGTTTCCGTGGCCATCCTTGCTGCCGCGTAGACCGTCGGTGCTTGGATTCCGTGTTTGCGGCTGGCTGAGTGTCGCTGTCTCCTTCTTCTCTGTGCGATACTCATCTTCCATGACAAAAACTGTGCTGCGAATCTTTAACAATTGATCCCAGCCGATTTGAGAGGTCATCTCGGTGAGAATCTTGTAAGCTTCCTTAAAAGTGCCCTTGTATGTAGCAGCGCGCAGGTTCACGAGACTAGGATCAATCTGATCAAACCTTTGCTCGTTTTCGTTGTCGATTTCATCAAGTCTGCTGTCGGCAAGCACGGGGAGAAAGACATCCTTTGGCTCTGGCATGAGAGGGGCGTCTTTGTCTTGATATGTAAACATTGGGCACGAGTTCAAAATCGCGAGCGCATGCTCCCAATCTTCCATGGCCACATAGATTTGGGCAAGACGAGCCCAAGTGCCGAATTCGCTAGGTGCAGCGATGGTGCTTCTGTCAGCGCAGGCCAAGGCCATTTGAAGGCGTTCCGCCTTGAGCTCGGGAGTTTCAGATTTGAGTGCCTTTTGGAGAAGGAATTCGGCCTGGGTGTCAAGCATCACGTAATCCATGGGGCTCTCTTTCAAGGCCTGATGGAGGACGCGTATGCCCTTGACCTCTTCGTTGCCCATGAACAGGACCTTTGCCAAAAGCGAGGCGACCTCGATGTTGTGGGATCGTAGCTTCTCAAACAGGTTGATACCGGATGCATAACGGCCGGTGGTGTGAAAGTATTTTAAGAGACCGGTGGTGAGATGGTTGGAGACAATGTTGGGTACTTGAACAACGGAGTCAGAGCCGAGTTGCCAGCCTGAGAGAGAGAAAGAGAGAAACAGGTTAGGATGGGGTTTCAGATACAGTCTTTTGTTTGTCTTTTGTATATAGGAGACAAAAGACAAGATTGGCATGTGCTCACCTCGAAAGAACAGTTGCTCGGCGGCGTTAAGAAAGCGATGCTCGGTCTCGGTATTGGTGACAGGGTTGAAGCGCCGTACGCCCATGATTTTGCGAGTGACTTCGCCAGTGCCGTCGTCTGCGTAGAAGTATGCGCGTAGCACACTGCAAAGATACGTCTCGAGCCACATCTCGTCGGTGGTTTTGCGTTTTTCGCCTCTTTCGTCGACACAATAGCTATCGACGCCGCCGGGAATAGCAACATGTACACGCATGTCGACTCGAGAAAAGGCATTGTAGCATCTGGGAGCAGAGAAGTTAGCGTATGTAGAGGGAGCAGGTAGAGGGAGCAGGTAGAGGGTGCATGTAGAGGGTAGGGTGCATGTGGCGGGAGGGAAAGGCTACACACGAGTAGAGACCCTCGGCAATCTTGGTTTGCGACTGCGACTGTGAGCCACTCTCCTTGTAAGTGAGAGTGTTGATGTATGCGGCCAGACTAGCTGAAGATGAGGCATCAACACCGGTTACATGGTGATAGATACCAATGTGCTTTCCGGGATTGCGGACGCCGTGGCGCACTAGATGTACCAGGTCGGGGGGCCCGAGTTCGCGCAGCGATACCAACGATTCCGTTCTGGACTCGACAGACTCGTGGAGAACCTCTTCGGTCAGCCTAGAGAGAGGTAGCAGTTGTTAGTGTTCTGTTGTTTGTGCCAGGGGGGTTGGACGTGGGCGGGGGGTGGGGGACTGACTCTGGAACAGCCGGTACAACCATTGCAGAGGACAAGGGAGACAGCGTGTGAGGCGGATAAGAGAAACAAGCGGGAAGAAGAAGAAGCGCGTATCAATTGTAGCGCAAGGGCGATTTGGGTGTTGGGTGGTTGGCAAATGATTCGGTGGGCGAGCTGTCGTGTCGTGATAGTTTGGTGTTTGTGGCTTCAGACGGCGCGGGCTAGCATTAACAACCGGCCAGGTAGCTAAGAAGCTTAGGTGCCCCCTTTCGTGCAAGCTTCGCGGACGGGTCAGAAGCTTGCGACTCCAGTGCAGGAAAAAATAGAAAAAAAAATAGCACGACTCCAACAAACGGAAATCAATCAATGGCTGTGGCGGCCAAGGCTGTGTGTGGGTGGGTGTCAAAGAAACACAAAAAGCGGCTTAGTCGGTTCTAGTTGAAACATTCAAATGGCATCACTGTACGCACATCACAGGAACCGAGCAAACGAGCAAAGGCTGGCCCTATCAGAGACGCCGGTGGTGGTGCTGTGTACTTGTTAGGGTTTGGGCAATGGTGCGTGCTGTTTGCTTTTACGCCACACGCCAGCCTCGTGCGCCACACTACAAATGCATGGCGTGGCGTAGAATGCTGTAATGGGATCCACTTACCTTACAGCCTTACCGCTCACCTCACGCATGACCACCAGTGCGCGTTGGTGTCACGTCACGCTGAGAGGATCGCAAGAGAAGCAGCGAAAGACAGGCAGAAAAGAAAAAGAAGGACACACACAAGCTAGGCTAGAGTAGACACCAAAATTAAAGCCGCACTCCACCAGCCACCCATCCGCTCATTGACATTGACATTGACATTGACTATATGCCGACACATTCTGCCCCCTCTGTCCATCTCTCTCGGTTACCGGCTGTGCTTGGCTGCTCGCGATCCTCTAGCCGGCTGGTCGCAAGCCCTGTTCATTGCCTGTTTCAACATCCCACAAGCTTCTTCCATATGCCGCATAACTGACTTTGCGGCTAGCCATCACAATGGTTTGTGTCCGCCTACTTGCTTGCACGCTTCTCTGCATATGCTTCACGACAACTGACCGTGTTTCTTTTCCTGCATACAGCCGACCTTCCAAGCTATCAACATCGAGCTTGAAGAAACGGTGGAAAACGAGCTGGAAACCATCCGGGAACTTCACGTACGTGCGCTGGCTGCTCTGCTCTGCTCTGCTTTGCCGCTTCCAACCCCTTCTTACGTCACATGACACGATAGAAACTAATCGTGCTTGTATATGCCACACCACCCACAGGTCGATGATGCCCTCAAGCTTTTCCAATACGCCCTCAAGCTCCATGCCCAGGGCCCCGACTCGTTTGCCGCCGCCGCTGACGCATACGCCGACCTCTTCAAATCCGAAATCTTCAACTATCCTGAAGCTGCCACCGAGTACGAAAGAGCAGAGCGACGACCCGATGAACCGTCCTTCCTCGACCTCGCCGTAGTCGATGCGGATGGGACCGGCACGAGCCTCCCCCAGGCCCTCTACCTGGCTCACAAGAACCGCGGCCAGTTCCACCTCGACAAGATCCGCCACGAAGCAAAAGTCGCTACCGTGTCCCGCTCCGACTTTTTCAAGCTGCCCGAAACCATAAAACAGGCACAGCTATGTCTGGCCGACTTCAGCGCCGCACTGGACCGCGACCCGTCCGACGCCGAGCTGTGGCGCAAGACGGCACGCGTCGCAGCATACCTCAAGAGCGGAAGGACGGCCCGCTACTGTCTGGAGTCCGCAATCGAAATGGACGACGACCCAGCAATCGTCGAGGTCGACCCGCCGTCAATAGCAGAGAGTCTCGCAGGCGAGCAGCTCAAACACGAACTTTTGAAGCTGGCCGATGACATGGCTTTGTCACACCCAATCATGGCTTCATGGCTGAAGAAGCAGATGCCCAATCTCTTGCAAAAGTGCCTGGACCCCATCCCATTTCTGCCAAAACCTTCCCAATCCGCCGACGTAGAAGAGCTGCCTCCTCTACAGCTTGCTGTAAGGGCCAACGAGCACATCATCACCGTTGCCGAGTCATCATGGACAAATCTCGGCATAGCTCTTTTGGTATACTGGAGCACATATGGCGCCACAGCAGACCGTATCCAACTTGTTTTTGAAGACCTGGAAGATATAGAAGACCCATCTGATGACGACGAGGAGGACAAGATGAGCCACCTCGGCATTGACACGCTCGCACAAGATAAGCAGGCGCCCCCGAAAGAGGCACTGCCAAATCTCCTTGTCCAGGCAGATACCGCTGTCGCTACAGTTGAGCCCATGGAAAAGGAGGAGGACGGGGAGAGGGAGGAGAACAAGAACCAGCAAGACAAAGAGGAGAAAAAGGACCAGCAAGAGGATCACCCTACACCAGCACCAAATCATGCCGATGACACTCTAGTTCCTCACCGTCACGACAAGTCCTCCGAGCCCCCCGAAGTCTGCGTCAACGAAGCCTCGAGAAAACGATCTCAGTCCGCTGCCGGCGTCGCAGGGCCTGAAGAAGAAACCATGATGGAAAAACGCAGCAAACGAATCCGGAGGCGAGAGACGGTAGAGGATATCGAGGATCCTTCCACCAGAATTGCTGCTCAACTCGCTCCCATCCAGGCAGCCGACAAAAACCTCTTCAACATGACCAAAAACATACTGGAGAATCTCGGGGTAGCGGACAAGGCTACGATGCAGCAGCTGAACGAGATGATCGAGGTTTGCGCGTCTGAAGACCGGTCCACCAAGATATCCAGCCCTGCCGTTGACGAGCTTCAAGCCATGCTTCTCACCTACAAAGAAGACGCCGTCCGCTTCATGATTAACAAAAAGGGCATGACACTCAGTCTTTCGTCCTTTCTGGAGTACTCCAAGTCCAGTGCTCCCCAACAAGGGCACCCCTCAGCGTTCCATGAGACCAAGAGCTTGGTCGCCTTCCAGCAGCGTGTTGGCGATGAATGGTGGTGCTGTTGTGACATGGTGTTTGAGTGGCTGAGCCGTATAAGCACCACGTACCTGAGCCAGCAGTGGCCCGATGCCACCAAGAACACAGTGGTACAGCTGATCAGCCGGGTTGACGGACCACTCTACGAGCGCATCACAACAGACTGTGTGGCTGATGGCCGAGAGGCTACAGGCAGTCCAACCTGGACACAGACCCGTGCTGTAGCCCAAATGCTGCTTGAACTTCACGTCGAGGTCTACGGAGCGCTGGTACGTGCCGGAGCCGCAACTTCGGATGAAAGGCTTGCCGAGGCTGGCGTGCGTGTTTCGCGATGGCAGAGTCTCTGCAGCGGATTATGTCTTGACAGCCCAGTGAGCGACGCCCACAGGGATCCCCTCACAGTTCGCTTGGTGTGGGTGTCGGTGGCTACGCTGGCTCTCGCCACTGAAAGCACGAACCGCGATCACATTCTAGCCAGCTGGATAGAACTACGCGATCTGTTTGTTGACAACGATCTCATGGGCGTCGATCTTCCCAACAACAGCTTCTTGGGTCCCATGTCTGGAGCTGCAGCCGATCGCGAGATTTCCAAGCTCACCACCATGGACTTCTTCCTCAGCATATTCCAGGACGAGATGAAGGATCCTGTCCATGTGATTGAAAGCCTTGAGCCTGTGCTCAATCCGCAGACGGTAGCTGTGACCATCCCCGTGTCTAGTCCGCACACGGCAGCTGTCGCCATTTCTGCCCATGGCCTTGCTGTGTCTGTTACCTCTCCCAATGACACTACCAACAACACCAGTGCCGACCTCGCCGGCGATCCTCAAATTGCAAAACCAGATGCGATACCCATCGTACAATGTGCTAGCCAAAGATTGCGCGATCTGTGGAAGTTCATGGAAAGCAGCGACGCCGAGGTGCGGCTGTTTATGTGGACGCGACTGGCAGAGGCGTACTCGAGCATCGACTACGTATCCAAAGAGTTTTCGTGCAATCTTCGCAGCATCGAGATGCTTGTTGCCGAACTTACAGGCCCGGCAATTGCACAGACGGCCCCGGAGCTCCGGGCGCTTGCCTTGGCCAAACCCCTGAAGTTCCTCGACGACTTGGTAGTCATCACGCTCAATATGACCTTGAACATGTCTGCTTCAACCAACGGCAGCGAACCGTTTGAGATCATCGATGCCGATCATCTTAAAGCCTCGTGCAGTGCTGTGGCGCGGGCTGCAGTATTCCTGCACAGTGTGGCCATGCTCGAGGACGAAGTGCGTATTGGCATGATTACTCAGAAGACGTACAACAACTCATTCCAGAGCTTCCTGACTAAGCTGCGCTATTTGCAGGTGCGCCTGTGGTGTCTCCTCTACGCCCTCATACGGTTTGGCGTCCAGACAAACCCGCAAGTATTCCCGCATCCCGAGACCGAGCTGGCCGACTATCTCGCTGCAATCCACCAGGTGCTCGGCCCTCGCAAGTATTGCCGGTCCTCCAACAAGATTTTCCTGCAGCTCATGCGCCAAGAGCTTCTGAAGTTCAGTACTATTGACAACTGGGAGGACTATCTTGGCCAGGTCCTGTACGACCTTCACGGTCTTCGTCTCGGCGTGGGCCTTTGGGAAGTGCAGGAACACCACTGTGCGCCAATAGGCCTGGAGCGCAAACATGCGCTGGCCTTGGTTGAGCGTGTAATGATTCTGGCCCAGGCCATGCCCATGCGGGATCTTCTCCGCAGCGACTTAAAGGGTGCCATCGAACAGCTGCAAAAGGCCATGGGCCAAAGTAAGGCATTGCCGCCCATGATCCACAATATCCGCAACTACACCGAGTTCATGAAGCGGCCGATCTTGGCGCTTCCGCTGTACCAGGCCGAGAATGGCGCCCTGATGCTCAACGCCGTCACCGTCAAGTCAACGCCCGACTGGGTACTGGCGCGCCACGGCTGGTACCATCTGTTGGGCATGATGGCCTTTACGCGCTTCATATCCCTTGAGCTTATGAAGCGACAGACCCCCGGAGCCATTGACGACCTGCGCATTGCCACCACGTATTTCCGCCAGCAGCTCCAGTTTGTGCCGGACCGGTGGGACTGCTGGCTTCGGATTGCCCAATGCTTTGATTACGAACTGGACGAAGCTGTGCTTTGGACAGCTGATCGGATGAATCGCGACCGGGCTGATCTGATCAAGCTGCAGCGTCAGGCCATCCACTGCTACACGCTAGCACTTTCCTACTCATGGACAGAGAGGTCCTGGCTTGTGTCGTATTTGAAGCAGCGTCGTGAAAAGGGCCTGGGCTCAGTGGATGATAAGGACAGAAGTTTACAGGGTCTAGACATGGACACCATCTTTGATCTTTACTACTGCTTCGGCTACCGGCTGTACTCGTCATCCCGCGAGCCCTTTGCCATGGATGTTTTCCGCCATGCCGACTGCCAGCGTTTCTTCATCGAGCTCTCCAACTACGACACGTTCCAGAAGCAGGCTCATGAAGAAATGTCCCCGTACAAGGTGTGGAAGTTTGCAGGGCAAATGTTTAAGCGCGCCATCATGCTCAAGCCGCAGGATTGGAAGAGCCATTACATGTATGCCAAGTGTCTATGGAAGATGTACCAGGCGACGGATGGCGATTTTGGCGGGAGCGGGAGCGAGAGCGGCAATGGCAATGGTAACGGCAACACCAACACTGCATCTACTACGACTGTTCGCCCCACGATGGCCATGCTCTTGAAGGCTCTCCAAAATTCGGTACGCGTGGTATCTGCACGGGCCAAGAAGAGCCGTAGCGCGCCGATTCTTGAGCCGCATTACAAGATCTTGACCGTGACCATGAAACTGGTGTCTCGTGGCGACATGTCGCCAATGGATGCGGCATCAATTCTGTCTAAGCAGCCCTTTGGAGTCCCGCTACACGGCCAGAAAGGCAGCGACGACGGTGACGGTGACGGCGACGGCGACGACGACAATGACAGCACAAGCAGCCACGAGCTGCCCCAGGGCGACGGCGAAGACGACGAAGATGCCTGGTGGGAGGGCTACACGATCCGAAGCCTGTGTCTATTGCGTGACAAGGACAAGAGCAACTGGCAACACCGGCTCATCATCCGCCAGGCGTCAACGCTGCTGGGAGAAGACATTGAGACCGGCGCCGTGATCGACTTTATACAGGCGAGGGCTGCATTCAATGTGTTGCGCGATTCCATGTTCACCAAGACTATGGCCATGAATGTGTGGAAGTGTGACGCCGAGCGCCCTGGCCGTCACTACGTGTATACCGAGCGCTATACGCGCTTCATGGTCAAGCTTCTTGCTGTCCTGGGCGACCACGAAAACCTGGAGCTTATCCTTCGCCGCATTCGCAAAAAGGGAACCGACTTCTACCACTTCACCGAACTCTGGCAAATGTGCTGCATGGAGCACATGCGTGTTCTCCGCAAGGCCCACAAGATCCCGCCGCTGGCCGAGGACGAGCCTTTCAAAGCCTGGACTCTGGATCAGCTGGACAAGGTGGCCGAGATCATTATCAAGTGGGCGGCAGCAGCAGCAGCTTGTGCGGGCGATGATCACCAGGCCGGAGCCCAGGCCGGAGCCCAGCCCAGTCTAGTGTCCTCTGTGGCTTGTCTCAAGGACGCTGTCGAGCTTCGCAAACTCAATTCCGGGCTGTTGAAGGCCGGCGGCATTGACGATTTGATTGTTGATGCCTTTTCACGTGTGTTTTCAGTGTGCAGCAGCGAATGTCCCGAGATGTCGGTCGCTATTGAGAAGGAGAAGCCCTCTGTACCAGCATCTGCTGCCCCGGCCTCTGCGTCAGAGCTGCCAACCCCCCAAGGCCAGACCATCGATGGGGATGCTGTCATGACTGGGGCGGGTGAAAACGGCCAAGCCCCTACAACAAGCACGACGCAACCCTCTGAAGCCCTTGTTGTTCCTGCCCCCAAGTCTCGCCGGGTCACGGCTCGCAGGCCGGATATCATCCGGAAAGCCGAGCAGATAGTCACCATCCTGGCCGATGTATTGGCCGGCGGCAATTCCAAGCCCAGTGTTGCTACAGCGGCAGGCACGGCCGGCAAGTCGCGTTCTCGCAGCCGACAAGACTCGTCTGGTACACGTGAACCATCGCCAACAGCTGCCGACAACGACCAGGACACTGTGATGAAGGACACTACTATGCACGAGAGGGATGACGACGACGACGACGACGACGACGATGACGACGATGACAACGAGAACGACAACAGGGCTGATGAAACAGCACTGGGCGATACGGAATTCGTTGACACAGAACTCGGGCCCAACTACACAACCCAATTTGGCGACCACTCGCAATCAGAGGCTGCTGATTCGTACCTGGAAAGCGACCTTAGTGATATCCCGCCGGACTATGATGATGATGCACCCCCACCCACATCGGTTCTCTTCCCCAACCTGATCCGCAAGGGGCTGGCTTCTGATAGCAAGGGCGGTGGTGCACAGCCGGGGGACGAGACTGTCGACGAGAGTATGTTGTGCAAGGAGAGGGAAAGCATGGCTGGGGAAGAAACGGAGGCTGAAGCTGGCGGTGAAGCCAGAGCGGATGAAGCAGGAGCAAAGGGAGGCAGTGGCTCTGCGGAGCTGCAGCACGACATGGAGGCGGGCGAGGCGAACGAGGTGGAAGAAGGTGAGTCTGAAGACATTGGTGATGAAGACGACGAGGACGACGAGGATGAAGACGACGAAGACGACGACAGTGACAGTGACGAGCACTACGATGGGCCGACTCTGGATGTTGATCTTGAACTCCCCGAAGAAGCCGAAGACGGCGTTGAGGCAGACGACGAAGACGAGGGGGATGATGAGGACGAAGAAGACCAGACCATGGGCTAGGCGAGACGGGAGGGGGGGGGGGGTCTCCCTGGACAGGACGGGGTGGGGTTAGGCTACAGTGGTTGTTATCCATGTGTTTATAGTGCTGGCTATAATGAAGTTTTCATTATTGGATGATATTGATGTTCATCATGAGTGCTTGGACAGCCAGTTGGACAGGCATCAAAGCAAGCAAGCAAGGAGAATGAAGGTGGCTTTGCTAAGGGCAGTGTTTAGTCTCAAGGGTACCTTTAAAGTGGATCTGAGTGTATTTTTAGAGACTTTCTTTGAAATCTGTAGTTGCCTTCTATTATACTGCTCTATAACAGCAACTGCCTGCAGTAGACAGCAGCTCAACTTTGAAACAGAAACTATAGTTTACTGTTTGCTCCTCCTTGCCCTTTGTAGTAGTGGCAGCCTGACATTCATTGTTGTATTTGCCCCACATTCAAGACCTTTGCCCCGCCCTTTGTACAAGGATGCAGAGATCTGGCTAACCCTATTGGCTAGAATAAGGGGGAAGTCGTGGCTTTAGCTCGCTAGGTTGCAAGCTTATTCTTTCTATGTTCTAAGCTTCTCCTACAAGTATAGAGACAGACGGAGGAGCTTAGCTTTAGCTGCACCTTGGGTTTGGTAGGGGCAATTATTTAGGGGAGGGAAGGAGACAAGAAGGAGAGGGAAGGGGAAGGAGAGAAAGAGGGAAAGAAGGCTTCCACTTTCTGCAGTTTCCATTTCCGTCCAACTCCTTCCCTGCAGTTCTTTACCAAAGCTTCCTTCCTGATTTGTGTGCTCTGGGTGGTTGAAAAACCTCGTTTGGTAACTTTGAGGCTTCGCGTTCTTTCCTTCTTTCCTTCTTCTTTTTTATTATTTCCTCTCCTGCTTCTTTTGATCTTCTTAGTCATCATCGTCCCTTCTTCTGCTTCTTTCCCTTTTCTATTTTTTTTTCTTTTCTTTTCTTTTCCCCTCTTCTCGTCTCTCGTGTAACCTTCCGCCCCCCCCCTTATGTGCCTCTCCAACCACAGTCTCTCTACTCTCTACAGTCTCTCTATTCGCCCTATTTTCTGTCGTCACAAGTTGCCCGGAATGGCAAGCACCAAGCGCATCAACAAGGTAAGGAAGGACGCCGGCGGCGGCTGCACTGGTACGAGTGTCCGGTGCCGGCACCCACGGCCCTCTGGAAGCCGTCTCTCCCTCCTCCCTCCCGGCCTCTCCGTCTTCCTGCTCGCTAACCAACCCCGCGCTTCCTTGTCTATAGGAACTCGCCGATATCACGGCCAACCCGCTCCCTGGCATCTCCGTCTCCCTCCTCAACGACGTGCTTCACACGTGGACGTGCATCATTGACGGCCCCGAGAACACCCCGTACGCCGGCGGCGCCTTCACCATCCACATCACGCTCCCGACAGACTACCCCTTCAAGCCGCCAGCCGTCAAGTTTGCCACGCGTATCTACCACCCCAATGTGACCAACGACGAGCAGGGCAGCGTGTGCCTGGGGCTGCTCAAGAGCGAAAACTGGAAGCCCAACACGCGCGTGGCCGCTGTGCTAGAAGCCATCCGCGCGCTGCTGGTTGAGCCCAACGCCGACGACCCTCTGGATGCCGCCATTGCGAACCAGTACCGGACGGACCGCGCCGCGTTCAACACGGAGGCTTCGACCATGACACGGGCGTATGCGGCGCGTTGAGCACATCGAGTGGGTATGGTGGGGGTATGGTGGGTGTATCCTAGGCGCATCATGGGTGGTGTATCATCGGCGCATCATCGGCGCATCATCCTCAGCGCATACGTCATGCCATGACGCGGGGAAGCATCGAATAGTCCCGTGCACTCCCGCCTTGTCGACAGTCGCCCGCCACCACAGACATCTCATCATAGACACTCGCCATAGACGGCCACACGTTATACATAGGATAGTGGAGAAGCCTTCCCCCCCCCTCCCCCCCTCTCAGCACTGGCCCCGTTGGCTGCTTGCCGGGCTGCGTTTCTGTCCCCCCTTCCTCCTTGCCCTGTTTTCCTTTTACTCATGTACATTGCTGCATCTATTTACTTGATGATATCACGACTGCGCAATTGTTGCTTGGGCCCTGATACAATGTGTGAACGTGTATGGCTGTGTGTCATGTAAAGCGGTGTGGTGCTGTATATTGAGTCTGTCAAAGCGAAGCAAGATGGTCTATAAGATGAGAGCGGGAAAGGCCCTGGCCCTAGATAAAAACAAAACGGCAGTAGGACATGGAAAACACGGAGAGGCACAAGTGAAGACAAAAGAAGAAGAAGCGAGGCGCTGCTGACGATAAACAAGAGGCAAGAGAAAAACAAAGAAAACACTTTTTTGCAGATTCTGGGGACTGTTGCTGGAAAACAAGGACAATAAACAAGCCAAGCAAAAGAGGGGGAGGGGGTATCTTGAAAGAAACAAAGGAACACGAGACGGGCGGGTGGAGTGTGTGAGGGGAGGAGATGTGGGTTGGGGGGGGGGGGGGGCACCCCACCGGGGGGGGG
>JAXHKQ010000569.1:0-12229 GCA_038407185.1 Chalaropsis ovoidea
GGTGGGGGGGGGTAGGGGGGGGGGGGGGGTATTACGATATTTACCCATATATAAACAGGCTGGCTTCACAGCATAGCACAGCACATTGCCATCCCTGTCGGCGTCTGCTTCTACCTCGACAACCATCCATATGTATGCGTATGCACCTACACCCTATCCTACCTTTATATTCCCTTCCTTTGCGGGTCTTTGCACAATTTGCATCACTCGACTTGTTTGCTGACCCATTGCAACTTGGCTGTCTCGCTGTCTCTCCCTTTCCTTATGCTTAGGGTCTTCTGCTCGTAAAGCCTTCGTTTCTGTTCTCAACTTCACCAAACATTCGCCTTGTTACGTCTCCAACCTCAATACGACAACCGCTTTCGCTGTGCTCAGCCGCTCGTCTTCGGCATCTAAATAAAAGCCTTGGTGCTGCAGCCTACTGCCCAGGTCTTATAAGAGAGCTACATGCGTCTCTTATCGCACACTATCTGCTTCCATCCGCCTACGATCGGCGGAACAAACACAGAACCAGCCCTCGGTACTGTTTCAGCTTGTGTGAAGTCTACACATGCAAAATTCGTCTACAGCTTCATAACCCGGAATCTGTAGATTGTGTTTTGCATTAAAAGCTGTAGCCTCAGTTGCATTGGTCTTTTCTGCCTCCTCTCCCCTTCTTTTCACCTACATCTCTCTCTCCCTACCCCTCCATCTATGGTCTCTTACTTGGCTTGTTTTGTTTTACCCCACGTCGCATACCATTGATCACAGCCCAAGCATCCTGTCCTGTGTGAAAGAACCAAAAAAAAACCCCAAAAGCTAGCCGATCTCGACAAGGGAGAAAGCAGTCAGGGCAGATTTATTTTTATCCTCTTCTTTCAGAAACCTCGCCCTGGCTCACCCCCTTTTGAGGGACTGGGGAATCTTGGATTCTGTTATTTTGACGACTGTACAAGATCCAGCTATCTTGCTCCATCTCCACGCCTGTCTTTTTCACTGTTCCTTTCTCCGCTACAACTCATTCTCACGTCCCTCGGCCGCCGTCTATCTACATTCAGTCTAATCAACAATGTCTCGATCATCTCACCAAGCCGCCAACGCAGCCAAAGGCGTTCCGCCGCCTGTTGCGTCTCCCCCGCAAACGCCAGATATCTGTTCAGAGAGGCAGATGCCGGGCATTACCGAACATTCGTCCTCAGCTCGATCCATTTTCACCCAGCACGCTTCTCATTCTGGGCTGGCCCAGAAACTTGCCTTCCAAAGATCTCGCATGTCAATGCCTTCTCAGTTCTCGACTGCATTTAGCAGCAGTCTGCCCGAAAGCAACACCATTTTCCCTTCAACAATGATGTCAAATGGCTTTGACAGCCCCTCTCCGCAGCCTCTCCGCCGCCCTGTCGAATCACCCTTCGAATTTGATGAATCCTACAGCTTGAACTCTGCGAATGCCGAAGAGGGTCTCCACAACCGGTTTGGCCGAAATCGCCATCTGCGCCATCCTCAGCACCGTCACCGCAACTTGTCCCAGCCCCGTTTCACGCCCAGTACCGGAAGCTCATACCCAGGAAATCGCACGCAGTTCAAGGTGTCCCCACCAACTGTTACTGTCGTGGAATCTTACTGTGGAATCGAACTCGAGGAAATTGGTAGTGACTTTGACCCGGTTATCGAGAACTGCGAAATCACTATCCTGCGGCCCTCCAGCATTGAAGAGTGTGTGGACCCGGACTACATCCGCCCGCGATCGCGCCAAACGTTCGTCGAGCAAGATTTCGTTGCGGGGATGGGCAATCTCAACATGGGCCGTGGCTACGAATCAGACTCGGACCTGGAAGAGCCCGAGGTCCGCGACTTTAGGAGGCGCCAGCGGGAGATCAAGCGCCAAACTCGCATGAGCCACGGCAGCAGTATAGGCAAGCGTCCCTTTAGTGACCGCGATGATCCGGACATTGAAGACCTGCGATCGCAGTACCGTGAGGGTACCGTCTTTAGCGAAACCGGGTTCCTCGGCGATCGCCGTATCCGCCGTCGCGTTGGTGATCGCCTACCTGGATCCACGGCAGACCCACAACCCGATCGCATTCCCGAACTAGAGGAGCCAGACACGGACGACGAGGTCAAGCATTACGACTACTCGCTTGACTGCGAACTTCCTTACCACGGCTTGGAGATTATGGAGGTTCAGTCTGACGACGAAGACTTTGAAAACGAAAACGACAACGGCGTTCTGCTGTATCCCTAAAGCCTGTAACGACCCTGACGACCCCACGAACAATTGCCATATCATATCACATCACATATACATAACAACACTATAGCAATATCACAAACCATGAACAAACTACGAACCATACATTTCCCTCTGAGATTTCTGCCCCGTCTTATTGTTTTCTTTCGTCGGCTTGGACACGGCGAATGGACTCAGCGAGTCCGTGCCTTTGCTCATACTGTTCTTCTGTTTCTTTTTGTTTCTAGTGCTGGGCCTTGATCTCCTAGGCTCCATCTCACTATAGACGAGGATTGCTTCCCCTCACTACACTTTTATCTTTGCTGCATAGTATCTCACATCACGTTGTTTTTATGTTTGTTCTTCTACTATTTCTGCCTTTTCTGTTCTTTAGCCTAGGTATTCTATAAACACACTCAATATTGGTCATTATGATAGGGATCGTGTCTTTGAGTAGAGGCTGCATCTGTTCATGATGAGACGTGGGCTCACATTCAAGGCCGATACAACAATCAAGGTGAGATATACAAAACCACAGTGACCAAGCTACGGTTAGTATATTATACACACATACTTAACTGGCTGATAAGGGACATAAGTAAGTAGATGGAGCTTCACAATCCTGTACAAAGAGAGCTGGTGGGGGTCTCGATAATGTTATCGATAAGGGATGCGTAACAACAAGGCACAAGGTCAACAAACAGGCCTTTCTTTTCTTTGCACAAATGCATCAGTTTACTCGACTTGCCGTGTCTCATCTGCAGTTTGTTATGTGATTGCATAATACGGTTAATCCCGATAATAATACAGGACAATTTCGACGACGACATAGACCATCGAGGCGCAAACCGGCATTTTCACTTTTGACAACCACACGGCGATAACGCAGCAGCTCGCCATGTCCTTTCTCTCTGTACATTTAGAGCAGATCCAGCTCTGCTGCGAAGGCATAAACTCGCTTCCGTAAGCTGCCATCTCACCACAGACACCCGAGCTTTACTAACCATCGCCTGGCGCTGCGCAGATTCCCACCTCCTCGAATTTTCACCAACGCTCTCCTGGCCAACCACGACATCACCTCTCTCATTCGCGACACCGAGCCCCACGAGCGCGCGCTTTTCAGTGTCCCGCCGACGAAGCCCGCGGCCAGCACGAACTCCTCGGCGCCAAGCACTGTCGCGGCGGCTGGCGGGCCGTCCGAGCCCGACGGTGGCAGTGGCGATGGCGATGGCGGCGGCGGCGGCCGGTCCAAGGCGCGGCGGCAGACGGTGTTCAATGTCGCCTCGGGCGAGGTGACAACGGGCCCGCCGACGTCGCGCGCCGCGCCGCGCCGCAACACGGCTGTCGCGGCTGTCCTGGGCGGCGAGCTGCACGACCAGCTGCGGCGCGGCGAGCGCGGTACGGCTAGTGCGCGGTCGGGCGCGGGCGGCGGTGATGTCGATGTCGAGGTGCTGCTGCGCGGGGCGGAGAAGCTGTGCACGGTGTATGCTCCGGCGGGAGCTGCGGGCCATATTGCGCAGATCAGGAATAAGCATGCAAATCTGGCGAATACCATGGCGTATTATGAGAACAAAGTAGCTGAACAGTCATTGCAACTCGAGGCAATGAATAAAGACTGGATGGAGGAGGAGGGCGTAAAGAACGAGGACGACGAAGACGAGGAGGATGCTAGTGTGGTCATCACAGAGGAGGACTTGAGGGCTGAGGAAGAGGAGGTCAGAGAGTTGGATCGCAAGAAGCGAGAGTTGCAGAATAGGCTGCGGGCGATGGAGAAGGACCTGGGCGGGCTGAATGCCATGACGGATAGTGGGTGGTGAGGGGAGGCCACGGCGAATGTAAAGCTGGGGATTGTTTGCTGGCTTATCTACCAACCCACTGGTACTCTGCTGTAGTGCTATCGCCCGACGTCCTCACGAAGCCGGGCCGGGGCCCTCTCCTCCCAAGCCGGGGCCCTCTCCTCCAAAGTCACACCAAGCTCGGAACTCTTGGCTAGCGATGGAAAATAAGTGGGGCGCTGTCCAGTCAACACGCACCACTGAAACGACGCGACCGCGTTCGGATTTTTCAATTAAACTTTATTGAAAGTGAACGTCTCTGTTCATTGTAGTATCAAGCTTGTCAACACTGGCAATTGTTTCTATGCGTGTGCTTCGTTGAATCATTTATTCTTTGCTATACCTTTTATTTTCGAACTGATTGTTTCTTGTCATACATATCGGCCCCTTGTACGTCTTCAAGCTTCGTCTCCTGCGGCCTCTCCTATCGAACCCGGCTTCTACTTTTCCGTCCTCCCACTTCGAAGCTATGGATCCGGCTGAGCGTGATGATCTCGACAACCGATGTACTGCTATCAGGGCAGAGCTCAAGTCGTGGGAGCTCAAGTACGCTGAAGGCCATAATGGCCAAAAGCCGTCGCGAGAGGCAATCAAGGCCAACCCGGATATTGGTACGTCATGGGCTGTCTTTTGTTCTATCTCTATCTCTCTCTAACAAAGCCTCTACCTCTAGCCGCCAAGTACAAGCAATACAGCAGTCTCCGCGATGTCCTCAGCGGCAAAAAACCAAAACACAAGTCACCCAAGACAACGAACCCCCGAACCGTCGAGCCGCAGTCTGCATCGCCCAGAAAACGCAAACAGCAGACTCTGCTTGTGACGCCTTCCAAGACCCGCGTGCAACACTTCCAGACTCCAACCAAACCCCGCGTCGCACAGCCAGACTTTCTCACGCCGACAATGCAGCGCCTTGCCAGTCCCCAGGCGCCCTCGACGATCGGGCCTACTCCCCAAAGAGACGGCCGTGTCTTGGGACTCTTTGACCTCATGAGTGACACAGAACATCGATCGCCATCCAAGGTCGGCTTTGCCGATGTCTCAACACCACAAAAGCGCAAGCTCGACGACACAGACGACGACTCCATCTTCTCGCGAGCCCGCACGCCCATGTCTGCTTCGAAGCGCCAAATGCTAGACTTTTTCTTGACGCCAACAAAAAGACCAGGCACTGTTGTTGGAGCCACGCCAAAGTCCGTGTCGCGGGATTTCAGTACGCCGTCGTTCCTCAAGCGCCGCACTGCACCGGTTGTTTTCGACGAGGAAACTGGCCTCACGTCACCCGGTCGTCCTGTTCGTCTGGGAAGACCACAGTTCTCAAAGGGCCTGAGCTCCCTGGTAGCCAGCCTGCGCAAGGTTGAAGAAGAGGCGTTTGAAGATGACGAGGAAGCCATGCGTGAGATGGAATCAGCCGAGTTCGAAGACTTGCCTAGTAGACCAGTTCACCCGTCACCACCAAAGTTCCAGCGCAGGCCTTTACAGCCGCTGACCACCGCTATTCCCGGCAGCGAAGACCCCGCACAGGATGGCTCTGCACCCCCAGCTGACCCCGGAGCCAGCATGGTGATACCCGACAGCCAGCCGGGTCTGCGCCTGCTCAGCGGCTTCGATGACGTCGGCATGTACGACTCGGACCAGGACACAGCGCAGCCCATGGACCGCGGCCGGCCCATGCGCCAGTTCAAGAAGCGCCAGCCGAAGCGGACTACGCGCAAGGTCAAGCTCAAGCCGACGGTGTACCAGCGGCCGGCAGACGCCGCTGGCGACGATGACGGGGTCATCCCCGAAACCCAGCCCCGCGATCCTGCCCTGGAAGCTCCCGGATCCGACGGCGAGTTTGTCGATGACAATGACGAGAACGCCCCGCCGCCGCCGCCGCAGACGGCGCAGAACAGGAAGAAGAAGAAGCCCAGCCGGGCTGCGAATGCGAATGCGGCTGCGGCGGATGGCGAGGACGCCGCGGCTCCGGCTAAAAAGTCGAAGCGCAAGGTCAACGAGCTGGCGCATGCAAACTTCAAGAGGCTCAAGTTGCGCAATCACGGGTCCAAGGGCGGGCCGGGCTTTAACAGTAAATTCCGCCGCCGCCGGTGATTGTGGGAGCATATGTCCCTTTCCTTTTTCTTCTCTTTTTGTCTCTTTTTGTCTCTTGTTTATTGGCTGTTGGTTCATGGGCTCTCTTTTTGTCTTGGGTTTCTTTCTCTCTATATAGCTGGAAGCGTGGCGGTGTTGTGCATGCATGTGTGGTTATGATATCAGCAAGTACGATGAATGTAATGATGCTGTTTACTTTTCTCTTTACATTTGACGCCACTCATGAGGATCCTCTGGCCAGCGGTATTCCTTGTACTCACTCTCAGGCGCTGCTTTAATACAGCTGTGAAGTGTCTATCGTAGGCAAGTAGATGCAAGACGATGTTCAAATGCTCAACCACAACCCCAAACTCAATACCATTTATAATGCCTTACACACGGGTGGCAATTCAATAACAACAACCAGCCTTCATAGCTCAGTTGGCAGAGCGCGACACTAGTAATGTCGAGGTCAGCGGTTCAAATCCGCTTGAAGGCATTCATTTTTGTAGGCAGGCCTGCCATGTCGACCGATGGTGAACACTGCCACCGTAGCAATTTTTTGCTACAATCAACGACAACTTCCAGACATTTGAAAGGATCGACTCTGGTATTACAAGGCGGGTACATGCTTCGTGATATGTGCAGATTCGCACAACTCTTGCGGTATTCTATTTTTGCTTCTCCGGGGTCTGGACGTTAAGCGCCGGTCAGACGCTGTGGATTCCAGGGCTCCAGGAGCAAGGCAGTCTAGTTCAGGGTTTCAAGTTCTATCGCCGCAGTACTTTATGAAATGATGGGGATATGTTTGTGGCCTAGACTTGCGTTTTTGTGAGTGGCATCTCGAACAAAGAAGCTAGCGGGAAAAGCATCTTTAAAGAACTACGAGGCCATGGTGAGGACAGGGAAATATCTCATCGAAATCCCGCCTCTTGTACACTGACTGCCGTGTCACGGCTCAAAATAGAATGTCAAGAGTGGCTTCGCTGCATGAAGGCCTGTTGTATGCCAGTTAGCGCGCAGTGAGTTATTGGCTGAGAGCCGCTGGATGTAATGGCTTAGACTTGTGCTACAATAAAAGTTGGGATATTCACGAGGGTTAGAGTGAATAGGGTCGAGTATTGACTAAGATGTCAGCCAAGGCTGTTTGGGCTGCAGACTGAATATTACTATACAGTAGTCCCTATAGTGGGTCTTGGGTCCTGCAAGACAAAGAAACCAGGCTTCTTTGTTTGCATTTGTTTGGCTGAGAATGACTTACACGAGGCCATGGTAGGATTTCGGATTTTGTCCTCTCTGCGTCTTTGCTTGGGAGAGTCCGCTACAAGTGGTGCCAGGGCCACGATAGACGGCCGGGCCTGGGCTGTGGCCGATGGAGCCATCCTGTGCAACTGCAGAGGGCAGGAACGAGTTTATAAGCCTGGGCAGCTGCCCTTCATCGTGAGGGCACCTTCCCGATTGTGTCTTTGTTCCAGTGGTTTTGTGTGTTTCTTTGTCAGAGTTTTCTTGGGTTCGTTTTCTTTTCTTTACAGTTGCCTTGTTAATACTAGTTGGTTCCTTCCCATCTTCTTTGTCGTCCTATTTCTAGTGCCGTCTTGGCCTTCCCCTCTTTTCTTTCTCTTTCTCTTTTCCTTTATTCTCTTCTCTTTGTCATCTGTCCTTTCTTTGTCTCCGTCCTCGCCTTTTTGCCTTGCGGCCTTTGAAGCTGGGCTTCGGCCTCTTTCAACCCCATTTGCTGTCCTTCTTTGATACGCTCTCTTCTTTCGCTTTTCACACAGGCTGCTGGCTGCCTGCTCGCTTCTTATTGTTAATCTTGCTGCATATAAACCTGTCTCGCCCTCTGTTTCTTGCCTGTCAGGCGATCACCTATATTGCATTCTACACAGCATCTACTCGACTGTATATCGACTTACCAACTCTCTCTTACCAACATTTCATCACTTGTTCTATATTACACATCCCCCTTTCATATCCAGTGCCATGGCTTCTCTGCTTTCTCGCGTTTGCCTGGCCTTGATGCTGGCCATCTCGGCGGAGGCTGGCCCTCTGCACTACCGTAATAGGTGAGTTTACTGTGGTGATGCTGCTATCTTGACTTTTACTGACATCATTTATAGACAGAGTCTCAACTCGACCTCAATCTCCCATCCGCTTTCGGGATATCCTGTCCCTGGCACGACTTCTTCGTCTGCTACTCTGACTACGAGTGCTTCGTCTGCTACTCTCACTACCAGTACTTCGTCTACCACTCTTACTACCAGTACTTCGTCTACCACTCTTACTACTAGTAACTCGTCTACTCCTACTACTAGTACTTCGTATAACCTGACGGCTGGATCTTCGTCTGTTGCACCCACAGCTCGCTCCTCATTCACTACCCGTACGACTGGCTCTTCGTATGTCCTTGGGAGTGGCTCCTCATCTACTATATCCACGCACACCACCACCAACAAGATCGCGGTCCAGGAGTATACTGAAAACTTTTCAGACTTCTTCAATTCCGGTACTCCTAGTCCCATCTTCAGCCCTGTCGACCCAACCACTACTAAATCATCGGTTGTTTCGAAAACCAAGCCCGCCACCTCTTCATCTCCCACCCAAACCACAAGACCTTCATCTATTCCAGGCCCGGGCTACGTTGAGGTCACAGTTCTGCCTGATACACCGACTACAGTGACAGTGACGTCGACGGCTACTTCTACCCTAAAGACTTCGTCTCGTCCAGTTACAACTACGAAAACCTTGCCGCCAGCCTCTCGTCCGGTAGCTGACGCATCGCCTTCTGCTACGTCAACTCCAACTTCGACTGGTGTTAAGTCTTCTCCTGCCTCCTCCAAAACACCTGTTTCCACTACTACGACTTCCAGTGTTGCTTCTCCCACGTCGTCTTACGGAGGTGGCGTTTCGACAACATATGGTCGCCCGGTAGTCACTAGTTTTCTAGGCGGCGAGCCAAGCTCCCTGACTACAAAGCCGACTTCTTCTGCTGCTGTAAGCTCTACTGAGCCTGCTATTCCAAATTCCTCCATGACATCTACAGAGCCTGCATCTTCACCAGTCACTTCCTCCAGCCCTTCATCTGTTGTCTCGGAGATTGTGGTCACAATAACAGCCCCTGCAGGCGCCGTTGTGACTGTTCCGGGCTTGTCGTCTTCTGAGTCCGCATCATCCACTGTTGCTCCACCTAAGACTTATGATGTTCCGCCCACCGGAATAAACTCGGCCCCTCCTGCCACCGGAACTGTCTCTCCAGAGGTGTATGCGGCAAACTTAGACCGTGCCCGGGGTTATAACAACATGTTTACTGCGCTAACTCCTTCTTCTACATGCACGGGAAGCTCAGTCGCCTGTATTGAAGGGTCTGTTGCAAGGTGTGATGCTGCCACTGGCAAATACACCATGAGCCTGTGCGGTACTAGAACTAGCTGTTACGTGCTTCCGCTAAAAACCACGGATGGAATGATGATAAACTGCTACAGGTTAGACGAAGCTGAGTCTATTCTCGGGACATTCTCTGGAGGTCCTATCCCAAGCTCGCCTATGTCAGGTAGCCCTACGACCGAAGCTGGAGCGGAAGCTACCGAGTATGAAACCATCACTGTCACTCCAACCTTGACCTCAATAGTCACAGCACCACTCGCTACCGCACAGCCTTCTGCGCCTGTAGTCTCTGGCGAAGACTACGAGACTGTGACGTTCACCCCGACAAGCACCAAGTACGTGACTGCAGCCGTAGCAGCTGGTGTAACCCCCCTGGCAAGATAGAGACAGCCCAGATGCACCTTGGACGCCGGAGGATGACTGCAATAATGACAGCTTTCTCTTTTCTCACATGCTGATGCCATGCCGGTCGGTCTCCTTATTATTGTTTCTTTCCTTTGTTATCGGCGTTGTGGATTTTACCGTTGCCAGAGATTGGCTGCAGCTTTGTTTTATTTAGTTACTTTGAGATCATATCTGCCATATATTCTTTACATAGTCACCTCATGGTGCACCCCTATATCATCATTAACTGGCATCACGGCTGTCTTTGCCTTGTGAATGAGACCGTCCCGTGGGGAGTATAACTAATTATATGTCCATTACTAGGGTTCTAGGGTCTATGTATACTACATCCCGTACCATACTTTCTATAGGCATTCCTCGTCGTCATATAAGCTGGCTACGGCCTCACGGAACGCCAGTCCCAAAGCCACAGCAACATGCCGAGCGACACTGTTCCCCACGACCTTCCACATATTCGGCGCGCTGCCCAGCAGCACATCGTCGTCGAGCATCCCTTGCGCCCGCTTGCCCTCGGCTATTGTCAGCGGCCGATGCTCATCCCAATGCAGGATATTGCCAGCCCGCGAATCGCCAATCGACTGCACCGTGACCAGCGTCTTGAACAGCCCGTCGGGGTGAACGCGGCCCCAGCCACTTGACGTGGCCAGAGTGCGCTTGTTCGACGCGCTCTCGGGCGGGAACAGACTACGCTGCGCGGGGGTCATGACGCCGCCGGGGCCGCCGGCGGCCCACGCGCGCGCAAAGTTCATGGCGCGCGGGTGGATGGGGATGGCCATGATCTGGGCGCGCACGGCGGCGGACACGGAGCAGCCGGGGCGGTGGTCGGGGTGGCGCGCGCAAAAGTCGACCTTGCCGTCGGCAACAGGCGGCAGGTCGGCGGTGGCCTCGCGCGCGCTGACGAACGGGAACGGGTAGCGGCGCAGAAACGGCCGCTCGATCACGGGGCTGGCGGTCGGCAGGTAGCCGTGGCGCATCTCGCGGATGCCCGGCGGGTGCGCGTGCGTCGGCTCGGGCCGCGTCGGCAGCCTCTCGCCGGGCGCTGCGAACACGAGGAACACGCGGCTGCGCTGCTGCGCCGCGCCGAATGACCACGCCTCCAGCAGCCACAGCTGCGCCTGGTAGCCGAGTCCGACGAGCGCGCAGATCAGCTGCGCGAGCACGTCTTGGCTGCGCGAGGCTTTGGGCTGGACGATGCCCAGCACGTTCTCGAGCACGCCGTACCGCGGCCGCCAGATGTCGATGGCGGTGGCGAAGGCGGCTACGAGCGACTGGTTCTTGCGTTGGGAAAGAGTGGTTTTGTCCGAGGTTAGGATCGAGAAGCCCGGGCATGGCGAGCCGCCCGAGATGAAGTCGACGGCGCCGATGGGCGGGACGCCCGCGGCCGTAGAGCCGGAGAGGGCGAGGCCGTGGAGGTCATCAATAGACCCGAGAAAAGGCGACACGTCGGGGGAGTTGGCCATGTATGTGTGGAGCGCTGGTGAAGCCAAGTCATTGGCCCAGGCCATGGAAATAGCCCCGCCGTCCTCCAGGCCGCGGCCGAAGTTTCCGCAGCCGCAGAAGAGATCGAGACCGCGCAGTTTGTGCTGTGGATTCTGGGGCTGTTTAAGCGGGTCGAAACCCTGCCGGAGACCTGCAGGAGGGCCACCAAGAGGCTCCAGTGGTACAGGCGCTCCGCTGTCTTGGCGTGAAGGCTGGAGCTCTTGATGGGTGATGTAGAAAGCCAGGCCAACGCCGTTTCCGTTGTAGGGCGCCGGGACTGTCTCGCCGACAGCGAACACGCGCACAAGACACCGGCGGGTGATTTTGGTTAGCCGCAGGCGGTACTTGCGATGGGTCCAGACAAGCTCGTTTTTGGGGGGCTTAGGCCCTGTGTCTGAGTCTGTTTGTATGTCTACCCGCTTTGGCAGCCAACGGATGGTTGCTTCCCGTGACTTGGAGTGCACTGCCTCCACAACGGCTGCCTCCAGGCCTGTCCCGTCCGCGTTCAGGACCACCATGACAGTGTCTCCAACACGATAGCTGGAACGATCGTGGTCCTGCTCTGTTTCGGGCTTGGGCCGGTGGCAGACACACGTCTTGAACTCCTCGCGATACTCCTCCCATCGCTGCGTGTCCCCAAAATAGAGCTGTCTACAGAAGAACTCAGCCCCGGTACCAGGCCCCGCGCCCCAGTGCACGTCATGCACGCCCAGGACCTCGTCGTCGGCGATCTTTGCCGCGCTTTTACACGTGCAGTTGTCGGAGAGAAAGAGCTCGTTGGTATGCGGATACTTCATGACGCCGCAGATGGTATCCACCGGCCTGTACAGCCAAATCACGTCGAACGTACGGCGAC
>JAXHKQ010000056.1:0-68923 GCA_038407185.1 Chalaropsis ovoidea
CCAGCGCCAGCAGCAGGCTGCGCACCAGGCGCTTGGCATCGCCCAGCGGCAGCACACCGTGCGGGTGCTGGCGCGCTCGCTCCTGCATGGTTGCGTACATGGGGCTGAACACCAGGGCGCAGTGTTTGCCGCTGGGGCCGTCCAGCATAAAGTCCGCATGCAGCGTGCGAATCAGGTGCCGGCCGGGGTGTGTGGAGCGCGCGGCGGCGGCGGCGATGTGGTTGTAGACGGCGCATTCCTGCGAGGCCGAGGCCTGCGGCTGATGGTGCAGACACGTGGACACCTTGACGGTCCTGAAGCTGTGAGAGCTGCAGCCGGCGGTAAGTATAGTCAGTCAAGTGCCCTTCCATTGATCCGGCCCAGGAGACAGTCATGGAACTCACCAGAGGTCGCGGCAGAGCCAGCTGGTTGAATGCGCGCCGTAGCCCAGCTTGCCCACCACTTCGTACTTGTCGACAAACACCTGCCCAATGCTCACGGGGTAGTACTGCTCGCTTTGGTACAGCGGCAGCGTCTCTTCCTCCATGGGATGCTGCAGCAGCATCTCGTGCAGATAGCCGTAGGCGCGCGTGGCGGCCGGCGGCGCGCCTGACAAACATGAGGCCCGAGATCTGGACGCACTCGCAGACGCTCTGTAGCAGGCCATGTCCACAGCCGCCCATGGCCTGTATGGCCGGCAGCGCTGCCACGCGGCGCGACGACTCATGACGGCGATGTTCACGAGGGCTGCGCTGATTTTGTTCCTGTCTGGATTTCACGCTAACCAACTTGGTCCGGAAAGTCGATACTGGCTGCTATCGTTGGTCTCTTGCTCAAGCGACCGAGAGAGAATAAGGAGCAACTATGCGCATGTCACATATACACGCACGCTGTTGCAGGTAAGTAAGTCTGAGAGGAAACAATCACAGCTGCTGAGCGCGGCAACACAAATATCAAGAGAAGCAAGTTCTTGCATTCTCCCCTAGAAGCCGACGAGAGCACGCACAGCTGTGATGCGGCAAAATGCGAATATTAGAGACGCCTAAAAGAGAAGGGCAAAAACAAAAAAAGACGTCATCAGACCACGCCCGAAACGGCGCTTGGTTTGGTGGTCTGATGACGGTTGCATTGTTGTTCCTTTTGTGCAAAACGACGTGTCCCCCTTTTCATCTCCTGTACTTCTGCTAGTCGCACCAGCGATGGCCAACGTATCACCACTGAATGTATATTTATAACTTCATCCGTGATCATATAAAAAAAAAGAAAAGACAGAACCCAAGACAGACAGACTCGCACAACTCGAATGAAACAAAACAACAACGCAGCTTGGAACTTGGTCTCGTAGGAGACACCCGCGGGAAAGTGTCAGCTATGACTCGTTCTTCCCTTCTTCTCTCTCCCGTCGGCACTCAAGCATCGATCAGCGGCTCCTCCTCCTGGGCAGCCTGCTTCGCCTTTGCCTTCGCCTTGGACTCCTTGGACGCCCGCTGGTAGTACTCGTTGAGCACCTTGGCCGGGATACGGTTAAGCAGCTCCTTGGGGAAGATGCGCAGCAGGCTCCACGCCAGATCCAGCGACTCGAAGATGGTGCGCGACTCGTATGGGCCCTGGCTGATGAACTGGCGCTCAAACTTTTCCAAAAACTCCAGCGACAGCTTGTCCTCGGCCGACAGCGCCTCCTCACCAACGACAGCCTTCATGGCAGCGGCATCACGACCAATGGCGTACTTGGCGTACATCTGGTTGGACACGTCGCCGTGGTCCTTGCGCGTCATGCCCTCGCCAATGGCTGACTTCATCAGACGCGAAAGCGACGGCAGCACGTTGATGGGCGGGTAGATACCACGGTTGTACAAGCTTCGGTCGACAAAGATCTGGCCCTCGGTAATATAGCCAGTCAGATCGGGAATGGGATGAGTAATATCGTCGTTGGGCATCGTCAAGATGGGCACCTGGGTGATGGAACCGTTGCGGCCAGCCACACGACCAGCACGCTCGTAAATGGTCGACAGATCCGTGTACATGTAACCGGGGTAACCACGGCGACCGGGAACCTCTTCACGGGCAGCCGAGACTTCTCTCAGCGCATCGCAGTAGGCGGTCAGATCAGTCAGGATAACGAGCACGTGCTTTTCGAGCTGGTAGGCGTAGTACTCGGCAGTGGTCAGGGCAAGACGGGGAGTGATGATACGTTCGATGCTAGTGAAGGGAATGGAGGGTTAGCTTTTGGTTGCGTGTTGTTGTTCTTCTTCTCCTTCCTTTTCTTCTTCTTCTTCTTCCTCTTCTTCCTGTTTGTCTCTCCCTCCCTCACTTACGTAGGGTCGTTGGCCAGGTTCAGGAACAGCGTCACACGCTCCAGTGAGCCGTTCTCTTCGAAATCGCGCGTGAAGAAGCGCGCCGTCTCCAGGTTGACACCCATGGCACCAAACACAATGCTGAAGTTTTCCTCGTGGCCATCGTGCACGCCCTTGTTGGTGATGCCCTGCTTCTGCACCAAGCTGGCTTGACGGCAGATCTGGGCAGCGATTTCGTTGTGGGGCAGACCGGAGGCCGAGAAAATGGGAATCTTCTGGCCACGAGCAATCGAGTTCATGGTGTCGATGGCAGAGATACCGGTGGAGATCATTTCCTCGGGGTATTCCTAGTGGGAAGAGTAGGAGGTCGGGTGTTAGCTTGCAGGACTTGGGGTTATCGGGAGCAACTTTCCGAGGTCTATGAAAGCTGTGGGCCTGTCCCCATGTCGTTGTCACTTACTCTTGAGTACGGGTTAATGGGCGAACCGTTAATGTCAAGGTACTCCTCGGCCAGAACCTTGGGGCCCTTGTCAATGGCACGACCCGAGCCGTCAAAGATACGGCCCAGCATGTCTTCCGACACACCAAGCTTCAAGCTGTCACCAGTGAACTGAACTTTGGTCTGCATATGGGGTTAGTCGCATGCGGGAGCGGGCAATGGACAGGACAAAAAAAAGACGCACCTTCTTCACATCGATTCCAGACGTGCCTTCAAACACCTGTGCGAGCACAATTTCACTGGTTAGCATTTGCCGTGCCACGTGGTGAATTAGAAGCTAGCGAGCGGCTTCGTGATGATATGGTGTCCGCCATCGGCGTCGTGGCTGGTATATCGATTCGGCTCCGGTCGGTCAATGGCTGGAGAGAAGCCGCCACGCAGCTGGGTTCGTGCAGGATTCGTGAAAGATCCGGGGGCATTGTATTTTATGGCGGGAATATGGTGGTGCATACCTGGACAACAGCGCGATCACCTGATGGGGAAGCAATTGTTAGCTGCAGCTCTCACTAAGTCCCTCGTGCACTCGCTAGTTTATCGCTCAGCCTCGCGGCCTGGTGATGCTCGATCGCATTTTGCAGGTCCGGCTGCAGCTGCAGCTCCAGCTCCAGCTCCAGCTCCAGGCTCAACTGCACCTCCAACTGAATGGCCACACATACCTCTAGCTTCAAGGACCTGGCCGGTGCGCTCGGTGCCATCGGGCAGAGTCAGCTGGACGATTTCGTTGTAGCGCGGGAATTTGACCTGCGCATGGGGTTGTCAGTCAGTCTATCGGGGGTGAGGCAGACACGCACTCCGGCGGCGGGGCGGCGGGAAAAGCCAGACGAAGCCTCGTCGGTCAGACTGGCCGGCAGCAGTGGCCTGTGGCCTGTGGTTGGTTGCGTACATTTTCAAGAATGACCAGAGGACCGTTGACACCGCCAACAGTGTTGTAGGTGATTCTGGGCTTGACCGAGTACGAAGGCACTCTGGGATCCATGGCGGGCGGCAGTGAGAGCGAGTGAGCAATTAATGAGGGGGAGAAAGTAAACACGCGGTCAGCAAAAGGCCAAAAAAAAAACTGGTGATGCGAATATCGAGAGCAAAAAAAAGAGAAGTGTTCTAGCACGATTTGGCACGAGACAAAAAGAACAAGAGAGCTTTCTGCGTGCTTTCGTCACGCACCAAAAGAGTACGAAAGATAGCAGAGAAGCCAAAGCCAAAGCCAGAGCCAGGGAAGGATGGATGCGGGCCCACTAAAAGGCTGAAGCTCTTTAAGCCACCCAAGTCCAGCCAATGCATGTCCCGCCATCTCGCTGGGATCCACTCTTTTTTGCTCTGCCGCCGTTTATCGCGCATTCTGGCAGGGCCTCTTTGCCAGCAGGTGCCAGCAGGTGTCAGCAGGTGCCAGCAGGCAAGTACCAAGTATTGCATCACGTGACTCGCTACCACAATGAAGCCATCGCCAAAGCGCAGCCCACCACGAAGCAAAACAACGACTGAAATTCAAAACTATGCTACCAGGCTCGAAAAGGACTATTAATATACACCCCCCCCCCCCAAAAAACTTACCCTGGCTCTCTCTCTCACTCCCGCACCGCCCCCTCCACGCGCCGTCTCCGCTCTCCAAGCACAGCCTTGCCCACCGTGCTCTCATTAGCCTTCCCCAGCTTGCCCGTGATCCAAGCTCCGATATCAGCCACCGCCTCCAAATCCACACCCGTTTCCAGCCCCACGCTATCCAAGAAATACACCATGTTCTCCGTAGCCACATTACCTGTAGCTCCGGGGCTATACGGACACCCGCCCAGTCCGCCGACGCTGGAATCAAACTTCCGGATCCCATGCTCCAGCGCAATCGCCGTGTTGACGAGGGCCTGGCCACGCGTGTCGTGAAAATGCATCGACAGGTCCTCGTTGCGGATGCCTGCCGCCGTCATGGCCTGGAGCAGGTCACGCGTGCGCGGCGCCGTGCCCATGCCGGTTGTATCGCCCAATGAAATCTCGTCTGCCCCCATCTCCAGCAGATCGCGTGCAATTTCCGCCACTGTCACCGGCTTGACGTCGTAGCCCGTAAACGGACAGCCAAGAACCACCGAAATGTATGCCCGCACGCGCAGGCCCATGCCCTTGGCTTCGGCGATGACGTCGCTGAACTTGGCCAGCGATGTAGCAATGTCCATGTTGAGGTTTTTCTGTGAAAACTCTTCGCTGGCAGCTGCAAAGATGGCCATTTCAATTTCGGGCGTAGCCGTATTGTCTGATGGCTCGAGCTGCGTGCAAAACTTGTCTTTGTTCTGGCTGAGAATCGTGCCCATGTCCTTCATTCCTCGCATGTTTGGCACCAGGAACGAGTAGCACACAGGATTCGGACTCAGCACCTTGCCATTGAGGATGCCCTCGAGCACGCCGTTCGATTCTGCCATCTGTCGCAATCGTTAGCCAACGCCCAGAGCCAGACTCCATATCTCTCTTGATGCGGTACACGTGCCTGGGGAACCCATTTCGGAGACACAAACGACCCGGCTTCGATGGTAGACAGGCCCGCCTCCGTCAGCCGCCGGAGAAGCTCCAGTTTGGTTTCCATCGGGATGATTTGTTTCTCGTTTTGAAGGCCGTCTCGCGGCCCAACTTCGACAATCTTGACGTTTCGGTCCGAGCTGGCGGCTGAGGGAGACGCTGTAGCAAACAATCGACGGCACAACCAAGGTGCCCTAGCGTAAGAGCATTTCAGAAGCTTTGGCAATGGCGATACTCTCATGGTGGCCTGTGGTGTTTGTATGTGCTGTTCTCTATTCGGATTCGGGCTTGTCGCAGCAAATAAATAAAGCAGAAGCAAGACTGTAGATGCGCAAACTCGCAGGTGGTGTGTTGGTTTCCCCAGATTCCCGGACAGCTCCAAGCCAAAGGACAGCCCATGACGTTATAACGTGAGAAGTGTGGAGAACCACTTGATCCCGCTACCTGCACGACCCCTGTAGATGATATTTTACCCCAATTATGTAACCCTGGCCTGTCATAAACCCTAACATTGTGTCGATACACGATATGCGTGTTCTGGTTTGGGCAATGAGCGTCAAGAAATCAATCCCAGAATTCTTTCAAGACCATTCATACACTACAGAGACTCTCTCACTGCCTCCTTCTCTCCATGTGCACATCAATCTCCTGTCTTGGCATCACAATGAGGTCATCGCGGGGCATTCGTCGTTCGTGTAGTAGCCCCACTATCAACTCAACTTTTATCACCAATCAATCAGATCCCATCACAAGCAGGAAAAAAAAACACTTCGCACACCAGCAACAATTACCACGCATCGCATTGAAGAATCATGGAAGCTGACCGCGCAGAGACCGACATTGGCATCGCCGCCGACATTGAGGCCCTGAGCCTTGCGCAAGAGGCTACCATCGACACGCCTACTGCCGAAGCCGAGAGCACCACCAAGCAGCCGAAAAAGAGATTTGTTGGCCGGCGAGCAGCCACCGAGGCCAAGGCAAACGGCGCCGTCTCGACATCCACAGAGGTTGGAGGCAAGTCAATGGAGTCTTTCCAAAGGCATCTTCTGGGTTATCTCATGTACCTCTTTTCGCTAACCCATTCTGCTCGCCCCCTACAGCCGCCAAGGCCCGCAGACCACCCCGCCTACTCAACCAGGTGCCCCCCGAGATACTGCAGAACAAAGCCCTGAACGAGGCTATTGCGCTTTTGCCCTCCAACTACAGCTTTGAGATCCACAAGACTGTGCATCGTATACACACCCTGAATGCCAAAAAAGTCGCCCTGCAGATGCCCGAGGGCCTGCTCCTCTTCGCCACCACCATCTCTGACATCCTGACCGAATTCTGCCCCGGCATCGAAACGCTGATCATGGGCGATGTGACGTATGGCGCATGCTGTATCGACGATTACACAGCGCGAGCTCTGGGCTGCGACTTGCTGGTGCACTATGCGCATAGTTGTTTGGTGCCGGTTGACGTCACCAAGATCAAGACGCTGTATGTGTTCGTCGACATCACCATCGACACGTCGCACTTTGTCGAGAGTCTGAAGCGCAATTTTGCTTCAGGCAAGACCATCGCCCTGGTCGGCACCATTCAGTTCAACGCTACTATTCACGGCGTGCGCGCATCTTTGGAAAAGGAAGGCTTCAGCGTTGTCGTCCCGCAGATCGCCCCTCTCAGCAAGGGCGAGATCCTGGGCTGCACCTCGCCGCACATGAAGCAGGAGGAAAATGTCGACATGATTCTCTATCTGGGCGACGGACGCTTCCATCTGGAAAGCATGATGATCCACAACCCTACTATTCCCGCCTACCGATACGATCCCTACTCGCGAAAACTGACCCGCGAGGAATATGAGCATACCGAGATGCAGGGCCTGAGACGAACTGCCATCAAGGAAGCCAAGACTGCCCGCAAATGGGGTCTCATTCTGGGCTCGCTGGGCCGCCAGGGAAATCCGCACACTATGGCCAAGATCGAGAGACGTCTCACCGAGCGTGGCATTCCTTTCGTCAACCTTCTCCTCAGTGAAATCTTCCCCGGAAAACTGGCCATGATGAAAGATGTCGAGTGTTGGGTGCAGGTTGCATGCCCGCGGCTGAGCATTGATTGGGGCTATGCCTTCCCTCGGCCGTTGTTATCTCCGTATGAGGCGTTGATTGCCCTTGAAGAGCTGGAGGACTGGGGTTCGGGCCCGTACCCTATGAATTTCTATGCGCGAGATGGACTAGCCCGCGCAAAGCCAATAACCTTGGCCACTTAGAAAGACGCCACGAAAGAAAATACAAAAAGCCGTCTGTCTGATGAAATGTCGTGACATCGTTGCTGAAGGTCCCTGAAGAAAAAGCAAGTTTTGACTGCAACCCAACGCCATGACTCGTCCATGCTGTGCATATAAGCTGTCAGTCCCCCTTCCCTCACCCCGGCTAGGAACTCACAGGCTCTGGCCGGTGTGGGAAGACAATCTTGTACTTGATAATCTCGACAACATCCAGAATCTCTTCCGTCTGCGGCTTGTCGTTCTCAGCCGGCCTCTTCCGCACAATGGCCACGGGCTGCGGGAGCTTCTTGACTTCTCCCAGCAACCGCTGCTGACCCCCGACAAACATGTACACCTTCTTCATCCATGCCGTGCTGCCCTCTTCCTGAAAGTCGGGATTGTAGTTGGGGAATGTGATGTGTCCGACATCGAGGGTATTGGTGGCGTCCCGTTCGTCCTGCAGCCTTGATGAGAGCTCGTTTGTGTGTGCGATTGTGCCCTGTAACTCGATGATGGCTAGGCCGGAAGGAGTTTGGATGGTTTTCGGGAGAGGATTTGAGCAGCTCGACCGAGCTTTATCCGGAGGGTATATTTTGATAGATTGTGAATCCATTGGAGAGCAATATCATTCAGTGAGGCCAATCGTAATAAGTGTGTCAAGTCGAGCTTCCCAACTTAATCCAAGCTTGGTCGTGGAATCGCGTCATGGTTGGTTGAACTTTGGCGTTGTACAGAGCCCCACTTGAGAAAACAAACGCCACAGGAAAATAAATGCCACACTCGACGATAAGCGCCACGTATCTTATCTCATAAACAGGCTCGACCCACTGAAAAAAAAGAAAAAGAAACTTTTAATTGGCCAAAAAAGCCAGCCCTAGTGGGTCACACCATGACAACTGGCAAATTTGTGTGGGTTTGCTGGGGACCTTGAAAGAATATTGTCAAATTTCTCGGAACCACAAATCCCTTTCGTCTTTTCAGTTCTCAACGACAAGCTGTACATTCAGACACCGCCAAGATGAAGGTACGATATACCGCCATACGATTATCCATTTCGACGAATGCCATTCGATTTTGCTTGAATGAATGGCAAAGATGTCGAAACTCTGATTATCTGCAAAACAAAAGTTTTCGCTGCTGACACATCGCCATTTTGTAGCTGAACATCTCCTACCCTGCCAACGGCTCCCAGAAGCTGATCGAGATCGACGATGAGCTGAAGATTGCCCCCTTCCTCGAGAAGCGCGTATGTGACTCCCGCCTACCCACCAACGACGAAGAGCTCGAAAAAGAAACCATTCGGACTCGAGACGAATCGAAAAAAAACTCTCGACCACAGCCATGCTAACATGTCTCCGACGATAGATGGGCGCTGAGGTCCCCGCCGACACCCTTGGCCCCGAGTTCAAGGGCTACATTGTCCGCATCACCGGTGGTAACGACAAGCAGGGTTTCCCTATGAAGCAGGGTGTCATGAAGCCCCACCGTGTCCGTCTTCTGCTGTCTGAGGGCCACTCTTGCTACCGCCCCCGCCGTGACGGTGAGCGCAAGCGCAAGTCCGTCCGTGGTTGCATTGTCGGCAGCGATCTGTCTGTCATGGCTCTGTCCATCGTCAAGCAGGGCGAGCAGGAGATCCCCGGTCTGACCGATGTCGTCCACCCCAAGCGCCTGGGTCCCAAGCGTGCCAGCAAGATCCGCCGCTTCTTCAGCCTCTCCAAGGATGACGATGTACGTGTTGCTCCTCCAGTCCCAGCGACTAGTAGCATTCATGTATGCCTTTTCTCTCGTCATCGCCTGCCCAGGCTTGCACAGGAGGATTTCTTGCAGCCTGGGTAGAGTGTGAGAAGACCGTTGGCTCAGATTCCTACCTCTTGTTGTAGCCTTTGCTTGCTCTGCCCTGTGGCGAGTGAGCAGGTGAACGGAAGTGGACTGGCCGTGGTTGGTTGCTATCTTTCTATCTTCTGTGGGCTTTTTTGGTCTATCTCTCTCTTGCTGTTTGCAATTGCTATCCTGCAGAAAGCCCAAGTACTGCGCTCTGATGCTGTCTTTGTCTATCGTGGCAGAACGTCGAGCCTTTGTGTGGGTCTTCTGTAGCTGGAAATGTGGAAACACTTCCCAGCCAGTAGCTGCAATGTGTTTCTATTTCCTTGTCGGGACGCAAGAGCACACAGCAAAAAGAAGTTGATGAACTCTAAAGCTAGATGATGGAGACGGTATCGATACACCAGCCCCAGCCAGTTCACGCCTTGCTGCTTGAACAAAAGGAAGGATATCTGGGCCGTGGTAAAGGGCATGCAGTGAATGTCTTACTAGTCGCTAACCAACAGATTCCCTCCCTCCGCCTTTCTGCATACTAACAACCCACTCCCCCAACTTCCAGGTCCGCAAGTACGTCATTCGCCGTGAGATCACCCCCAAGGGTGAGGGCAAGAAGCCCTACACCAAGGCTCCCAAGATCCAGCGCCTGGTCACCCCCCAGCGTCTGCAGCACAAGCGCCACCGCATGGCCCTCAAGCGCCGCCAGTCCGAGAAGGTCAAGGACGAGGCCAACGAGTACGCCCAGCTACTGGCCAAGCGTGTTGCCGAGACCAAGGCCCAGAAGGCCGACCTGCGCAAGCGCCGTGCCTCTTCCATGCACAAGTAAACGGAGCGTCACCATTATCGGCCCTTTCTTTTTTGGCGCCTGGTGTCCTCTTCCGCTTGTCCAAAACAAAAAATAAAAACTCTTTTCTTGTTAAAAAAAAGTTTCCATATCATGAATGTACGACTGCAATCAAATGCTTTTTTTTCTAGATTCTTGGCCATGTAGAACGTGCACTACGTGAATGTATCACGGCGCATCCGGGACTCGTTATGGGTGGACATGGCTAATACTTGGATTCGGGCTGCTTGCAAACAAACACTCAAAAGATGATCCAATCACAGAACTCAGACACACACAGACAAAAAAGCAGGAAGAATAAAAGATTCACAAAACCGAGAACGAAAAACCAACAGTAAAAGAAGCCAAAAATAAAAAAAAATAAAAACCCGGACAAAAAACAGCACTAATAAAACCCGAAAGAAAATAACAATATAAGGAAAATAAACCACCAAAAAGTCCAGTAGCCAGATAAAACATCTTCACAACCAAAAAGTAAGAGGGAGAAAAGAAACATAGAAAAACAGCCAGCACAATAACGAAAACAAAGAGAAAAACACAGGCCAGAGAAGAGGATAGAAGAACAACAGCGAGACGACGAGAGACTATTAGCTGCACCGAGCAGGAGGAGTGTTACTTAGGCAAAACCAAAGTAGTCGTTTCCAGCCGTGATGGCCTTGATCAGCTGCTTGCGCAGGACCTCGTAGCTTTCGTACTCGGGAAGATCGAGTTCTAGGAGAAGGAGAGCGGGTTAGCATATACAAAACCAAGCCGGCCAGCCATTAGACAGTAAAAGACAGGCGCGGGGAAACTTACGGTTGAAGCACGTGTGCGAGCTGGGCAGGCGGTCCTTGTTGCCGTAGTCGCGGTGGATGTTGAAGCGGCTGACGCCGTTCATGCCCTCGAGCTCCTTGAAGCCGTTGAGCGGCACCTTGGACGTGCCCGTGACGAACTGCAGCAGCTTGGCGCGTTCCTCCTTGTCAAAGGAGCGCAGGGCGCGCCAGAACCACTGGATCTGCGGCGACGCGGCCGTGTAGTTGTGGTACTCGGTGTGCGTCTTCCAGTCGTCAATGTCAACGTTGGGAAGCCCGGAAATAAGCAGCTCCAGCTCCTGTTCGTTGAAGATGGAGATGAGCTCGGCCGGGATGATGTCGTGGAAGCCCTTGAGGAAGTGCTCCATCTGCTCCTTGACCGACGACAGAAGCTTGTGCTCGACCACAAGGCGCACATATTCCTTCTTGTTCTCCTCCGTCACGGCAATGTTGCGGCCATCGGGGATCAGGTCGACAATGGTAGTGGCGCCAAACTCCTCATCCTCAACGGAAAAGGTTTCAACGATGATATCGGTGATGTCGTTGTCCAGCATCCACAGCAGCGACTTGTAGTAGTCGGGGTCAAACGACTCCATGTCCTTGACCGAGACCGACTTTCCGAGAATGCGCTTGTACACCGCACGGCTAAAGTGGCAATCCAGCAGACGGCCCTCGTACAGGGCCTTTCCAATGATGCGGCCGACGAACTTGAAGTAGGTCAGGTGCTGGTCGTTGACGGCACTGAGCTTGTTGGGGTGGAAGGTCGTGCGGTCTGACGAGACGGGGATGAACAGAGCATAGTTGGCATCAAACATTTGCCGGGACAGCACCTGGAACCACTCCCGCGTGACACCGCCGGCATCTACACCCTCCTCGCCGTGGAAGCGGATGTTGAGCTTGCCGTACTTCATCTCGTCTCCGCTCTTGAAATAGAGCGAGCGGTATGAATCGTGGAAAACCATGTCGCGACGGACGGAGAGCTGCAGCGGCTGGAACGGCATCCGGGCCTGCTGGTTGTTACGGGAGTGTACCGAGCGGGTGAAGTAGTTGCGCTTGTTGTCAAACTCGAGGACCGTGGGGTTTTTGACCAGCAGCGAGAAGTTTGCCGACATGAGCTTAGGGTTGTTGCGAACCAGCTCGTTGAGAATGCGACGGTGTTCGCCGGTGAAGGTGAAGAACAGGGTGGACAGACGCTGCTGGGGCGTTAGGTTGGAGGTAGGGCTAGTTGCGAGAGCGGACTCGGACATGGTCGCCTCGGGGCTTGAAACAACCACTTCTTTGCCGGCGCTATCCCCGGCAGATGGCGAAGCCGAAGCCTCGTCCTTGGGCGTGGTAGCGGCAGCAGCAGCAGCAGACTCGGTGTCCATGGCGTGAGTCGTGTTCTTGCACACGACCATCAGCGACTCAATTAGCGGCAGCAGAATGGTGGCCACATTGATCATGTTCTCGCGCTCACGAATGACATGCAGGCAGGCACCAAGCTTGTCCCACATGGTCGACAGACCCGAATCGTGGTACAGCGACAGAACCAAGTCGTTCTTGTCCGTGTCGTTGATCTTGTCGGCAGAACTGGCTTCAACCGGGTTCGAGAGCTTCTTACGCACGTCGAAGAGATGGTCCAGCGCTGTGAGAACGCGAAGCAGCTTGTTTTGCTCCGAGGTGCCGGGCGAGAACTTGGCCAGGGCAATGCCCTGGATTTCCGTGCCCGAAGAAGCCTGCTGAATGCACGGCAGGAGGTCATCGAGATCGCCAGAAATGTTGTTGGCCAGCATGTGAGCCTGGCGCACAAGTTCTTGTCCAAAGACGGTCTTGGCTCCGGGGATGACCAGGAGGTTCTTGATGGCCGAAATCGTGTTCTGGAAGGTTCTGGAGCTGCACTCGCGGGCTACAAAGATCTTGACAACAAGAGTGAGGTTGTAGCTGGGAATGACGGGCATCAGGATCGGCTTGATGATTCGCGGAATCGATTCGTCCGCCTCCTTCTTGCTGGAAGCGCCAGTAGCAAGGGCCTCGGGCACATCGGGAGGAGCAGCGGCAGTAGCGGCAGCGGCGGCAGCAGGAACAGAAGAAGACTCGGCCGCGTCAGCAGTGCTAGACACGCCAGCTTCGGGCTCTGCGACCTGCTTTTGCTTTTCTTCGGCCTCCTTGTGTTGCTGTGCTTCAGCTTCACGAAGGCGTCGATCCATGTTGGGCAAAGGCGCTGTCAGACGATTGATGAGTTCTGCCAGCAGGGTCATGACCATGGAGCTTTCCATGATGAGGTCGCGATCCAATAGATTGAGCAGAGAGTTGATGGCAAATCGCTGCGCCTTGTGGTCCTTGGACGCACGAGTCTTGCTTCTGCTGCGCGCTGAAGAAGGGGCCAAAGCACTGCCAACGCGCTTGAGCGAGGGGATGGAAATATCATGCTCCGTCAAGAAGAGGTGAGCAATGTGCACGTTCTTGGTGGAAAGAGTGCTCAGGAGATCGAGACACTGCTGCACAATGAGAAGGGGGGATATATCAGAGTGCGTAGATGCAGCTGCAGGGCCACTGGAAGCCGTGACAAGAGCGGTGGAGAAGGTATTAGTACGCTTAGCAGCGCTCTGCGGCGTCTTCAGCGGGTCGACGGGCATCGGCAAATCCCGGGGCCGTCTGGCCTTGAGAGAAAGCTGGCTAAAGCTGCGCTCAACCGCGTCCATGTCCGTGCTACCATCTTGGAGAATCTGCAGCACAGTGCTGATAATCTCAATGCGGTTCTGGCGGTTCTCGCAAACATCACCCAGTACGTTGAACAGGAGGGCGCGGATTGAGCCCTGCTGTGCAATGAACATGAGTCTGAGCAGAGTAGCCACGCCAGCCTTGTCCAGCATCTGGACAACGCCAGTGCGACGCACCGGGCGCTGAGAGTTGGGATCGATGGGCATGTTGGGGAAACGCGACGGGTTCCGGGCTGAGAAAAGCCCAAGAAGTCCGGGAATGGGGCCATTGGACGGGCGAGAGTTTACAGCAGCGGACCCGGCGTCGGGCAGGCTATGGCCTACAGCAGAGGTGTTTCCACTGGCGTGCTGACTAGCATTGGCCTGGGCCTGGGCCTGGGCCTGGGCCTGAAGAAGGCCACGGGCTTGTGCAACCATTGACGGGGGAAGCTGGTCGATAAACTCCTGGGGTTGATCCAGGAGAACCTGCTCACGCAGCTCCGGGGGGAAGGTCAAAAGAATGCTAGCAGCATCCATTTCATCCTCATCAACATGAACAGCCAAGAGGCCCTCGGAAAGAGAGGAAATGTTGACACCCGAAGGGCCAGGAGCCGGGTGGCTGGTGCGTCTTTGCTCATCGCGGGTGCGCCGGCGTTGCTCCTGGCGTTCTTGGTGAATGATCTCATCGCGAAGCTCGTCAGGCAGGGCATCCAGAAACTCCTGGAACTCTTCGCTTTGCGTGCCCTGGGACTGCTGCCGGGCTTCGGAGCGTCTGGTGGACACTGTCTGGGCAATAACCTCGGCACGGAACTCCTCGGGAAGGGCAGCAAGATATTCTGGGTCGATGCCGAGCTCGGTGACGTCAACCTCCTCGCCGCGAATCATGGTGAGAACGCGGGTCTGAGAGCCAGACGAGTCTTCAGCATCAGGGCCCGTTTGTTGGGTTTCAATGCCTTCCATTTCTTGGACCGAGCTTTGTCCCTCGCCAGCAGCATCACCACCCGAATCATCGGGAGCAGCAGCAGAGGCAGAGGCAGAAGCAAAAGCTTCCCCACCTTCACGTTCCATCTTCTCAAGCTCTTCCTTCTCTTTGCGTTCCTTTTCCGCACGCTCCTCTTCTTCTCTGCGTTCGCGCTCAACACGCTCCTCTTCCTCTTTGCGAGCACGTTCCGCGCGCTCTTCAGCCTCGCGGAGCTCACGAGCCTCGTGTTCCTTACGGAGGGCTTCTTCTTGAGCTGCCTGCTTCGCTGCCTGCTTGGCTGCCTGTTCTTCGCGCAGGCGCTTATCCTCTTCAATAGCAGCAGGAGTAAGACCAGCAGTGATGCCAGGAGCAAGTCTCCCAGCGCAGTCAATTACATTAGGCGCAAAGATCAGCGATGCCTCCTCCTGGTAACGTTCAGAGCTTCTGCTAACATCAAAAACAACAGAGTGAGAGGGCTCAACAGCTGATGCGCCTCCTTCACGACGCCATTCGCCACCAGGAGGGAGAAGACCTTGAGAGGCATACCACTCTTGGATGGCAGCGGGGCCAAGCTGTACCTGCATGGGCTGGTTGCGGTGTATTTCAGGCATGGTTGAAATGAGTTCCTGGAGCATGGCGAGAGAGCCTGGACCGTTCAAATGGCCGTGAACACGAGCACCCATGCCAAACATATCCGGAGGAAGGTTGATTGAGACAAGGTTGTCATCCATGCCGCCGTTACGGGCAATGGAAGTGTGTCTGGCAGGGCCGGGGCGTAAGAGAGGGTTGATGCCTTCTTCGGGGGGAACGCCGCGGCTGGCATGGGGGCGGCCAGGGTTGTGGTGGCCAAAATGGCGGGAATCGGAAATTTCACCGCGACTGGACCAGCGTGGGATAATAGACGGCGCACGGTTATTAACACGGAAACGTGCCCGGGAGGCACTGGGGCCGCCTTCAACAACAACAGAGTCCCAGCCCAAGAACGAGCCAGCGGCCGGAGGAGCATCATCTACAAAGTGGCTGGTTAGCACAAGCGTGTTTAGAGCACAGTAGCAAAGGCTGCAGCAGTAACCTACAGGGGAAATGTTCCTCAAACATGTACTCGTCTTCGTCGTCCATGTCGTCCTCTTCATCACCTGCCCAAATGTTAGTATGACGGCCCAAATGCCAAGATTGTGTGATCTTGTCATGACTTACCCTCGACTTCGCCGTAGTGCTCGTCCATCTCATCAAGATCACCCTCAAAGTCTTCGCCATCTTGCATGACGGCACGCGCAAGATTGTCGAAGATGTCGGCATCGGGAACCATCATAGACCGGCGGCCGTGGTGGTGATGGTGATCCTGATCCGGGTGGTGGTGATGATGGTGGTGGTGATGGTCATGGTCGTGGTCATGCTCTTCATCATCGGCCTCTTCCACTTCAGCTTCAAACGAGTCCTCGTGCATGTCGATATGGTCGTGATGTTGGCCTTCGCTTTCCCAAGCCGAATCACCGTCATCCTCGATAATGTTGCCATCTTCGTCGAGGATCTCCTGGTGAGCATCGTGCTCTTCGATATCATCTGAGTCGATATCATCATCTTCCATGTCGTCGTCCTCGTCGTCGTCCATGTCATCGTCTTCATCCATGACAACTCCCAGCATGGGATGGCCAGGAAGGCCTTCGATGGGTCCCATGTCACTCATGCCCTCCATTTCCTCAAGCTCTTCCTCGTCGTCGTCACTGACGTTGTCTTCATCCTCGCCGGACATTTCTTCCTCTTCGTAGTCCATTTCCTCGTCGTACTCATCCTCGTACATTTCCTCGTCGCCGTCGACTGTGTATCGGTGTAGTGTGGTTAGTATTTGCAAGAAAGAATCAATAGCATCACCCATCTTTTGATGATCTAGAAGACTTACCGTGTTCGTCGTCGTATTCATCATCTTCGTCGCGAATTTCGGAAATGCCAAGGGCGGTGTTGCGGTACAAGTCAGGAGTCTCCTCGCGACCGTCTTCGGCCTCGGAGAGCGAAGAGGTAGAGTGAACATCGTCTTCATAGTCAGGCAGCGAACCGGTAGCAACCAGGTTCGACAGGCTGAGCTCCTTGGCCGTGTCCGTCAAGGCACGGAGCACACGCAGAATGTACTTGATGGAGCGCTTGACTCCGGGGTAGTTGAGGTCAATATCAGCAATGGAGGCAGTCAGTTTCTCAATGTAGCCCTTCTCGAACATCATGCGGCGGATCTGCATGTAGTTGTGCTTGAGCTGCGTAGGGATGTTGACCTGGAGAGAGGCATCGTGATCCTTGTCACCAATCATCTGGAACATCAGTTCCGACAAGCTTTGCATGCGGAGGTAGCGCATCTCAATAGACTCATCAGGAACGGTAGCACGCTCATACGCCTTGAGAATTGTATCGATAACAAACGTGCGCACAAAGAGCAAATCAGCATCATCGTCGTATTCAAAGCCACTCCGCTGAACGGCCGCGTACTTCTCGTTCGTCTGGTAGGTGAGGGCCACCAAGAGACGTTGGACGTGGCTAGCAGTGGCCAGCTTTTTCTTCGCGGCAGTCGTCTCAACTGTTCCGTTGAAGTTGCCCTGGCAAAGGAGATCGGAGATCAAGTAGTTGAGAACACTCGACCGCGGGCGCACGGGCGTGTTGTTTTGGACGGGAGCAGAGCGTTTGAAGTTGATGAACTCCATCTTGGTACGGTTGTAGCTTTGCAGCAGTTCGGTGAGGGCACTAAGCAGGAAGCACCGGTACACAAAGATGGGGTGCTCTTCGGCTTTGAAGCCTGGCTTGGCAGCAAGGTTCGAAGCAGAAGCATCATTTTTGTCATCGGCGGGTAAAGATGAGGATGCTGCAGCGTCTGAGCCAGAAGTGCGCGAGGATGAGGTCTCCTGGGCAGAAGATGCAATCTCAACAGAAGGCTTCTCTTCCTGAGCAGGCGGGACCTCCTTATCTTCGACTTCGCGATAGTTGACAAGCTCGCACAGAAGGAAGTGAACCACGCCATCAGGGTTTTCCAGCACAGGAACCTTCTTGTCTTGAGACTTGGGCCCATGAGTGTCGGCCATATCGACATCATCACAGCCTTCGGTCGAAACCTTGACGTCCTCGGCTTGGGAAGAAGCCTCCTCGCCATCCTTGGCTTCAGGCTTGACGGCAGCTGCAACCTGACTAGTCGAAGAGACAGGGGGCTCACTCTTGCCAGCCTCCTTCAGGCCGAGAATGTTGCCCCGACCAGTTTCGAGGTTGGTGCTATTCCAGCGAACGAACTTCAACATCTCGTTGCTCACTTCAACAAATAGCGCAGGTGACCTCAAAGCCAGAGTGGGCAGAGCCTTAAGATACGTCTGGACATCCAAGACACGCGTACTACGTGTAGGGTTATCGAAATAACTCTTGATCTCAAAGCGCATGATCTGCTTGACGGTCTCGTCATCTTCGATAATGTGGCGCAGAATGATCATAACCCACTTGTTAATCTTCGACCGTCGGAAACGATCGGCTCCAGTGCTCACGAGCTGCTTTACCATGACAAACAGGCGTTGGAGGTTCCTGCGCTCGCCAACAACAGCGGCATGGTTGCGCTGGCGAGTAAGGATAAGCAGAATTCTAAGAGCAGCCGTTGCCAAAGCCTCTTGCTTACCAATACGCGGAAGCATATCAAGAATGCGCACTAGCAGCTGGCTGCGGTGTTCGGGTGTGAAGATGGGATTAGGGGTCATCAGCACAACATTGCCAGGAAGAGTGTTCTCCGTGTCACCCATGGACCATTTGGCTTCTTGGGGCTGCTCATCATGACTGAGGAAAATCTCGAGGATCAACAGAATGTACGGGACCCACGAAGAAAGCTCATCGCTGGTTGCGCCCTCGACAGGCTTCAAGAAGTCGAGATAGCTGTCCAGGGTATCTTTGAGCGTGGCGAAGTTGTATCTGAAAAAGTCCCGACTCTGAAGAAGAAGAGCCAAGAGATGGGCGTAGGCCGAGATAGTCGGTCCATCAGTCGCGCCCTTGCCACTCAAAGTTGAAAGCGCATAAATTATGGTCGATCCAGCAGCCGTCTCGGTCTCTTCAGAATGTTCTTGCTTGAGAATCGAAAGGATAAGCTCTGAGATTTCAATGGCAGAATCAGGCTGTGCAGATAGAACCTCAAGTGAGCGATCAACCATCGAATCCATGACCTCGGAGCGCAGGGCAACAATAAATTTGCGGTTTTCCATGGCCGGGCTGGAGCTAGAAGCCGAGTTGTCCGTGGCCAGATTTTCAGTAACGCTTTCCATAACAGCATCGCTGTTCTGGGAACGGTCGTCCTGGTCATCGGTGGTGTCTGAGCTGCTGTCGGAGTGCTCATCATCGTCATAGTCCGTAGTGGCGTGAGTGTCTCTCTCAAGACTCATAGGCTCACCGCCCTCGGCAGAGTGTACGTAGTCGCACGACGTTCCTTCAGGGAGAGGGTTGCGAGGACCAGCGCGGCCGTTCAGATGGGCACGGCAGTAGTCAGCGCATTGCGGAGCCAGGTTGTTACAACGGAAAGCAGCCTCAATACTCAGGGCCTCGTGCGTCTCGGGATGTTCAAGGCCGGACAGCGACTTGATGGTTTTGAAGATGACAGAGGTGTCGAAGCGGAAAGGCTCAAAGACCTGGCCAAAGACGAGCTGCGAAATGGGCTTTGACAGCTTGTAGCTCGCGGGGTAGTCGGCGTCCTTGGACGATACAAGGCGCAGGATGGCAATGATGTTAGCGACCAAAGATCTGGGCAGCCTGCTGATAGTATCAGATTTCCATAGCTCAAAGATGGTAGGCCCAACTGCAACACGGATCTCGGCGGTCAGCACGTGTGCAGCCACGCTTTCCCGGGTGCCTAGATGGCTCAAGAGGGAGCTTCCATTCACAGCATCGGAAGTCTTCATGCTGACAAGCAAAAAGTAGAACTCGAGGATCTTGCGCAGTCCATACACGGAGATTTTGGCAGGATTCTTTCCAAGCTTTGGGTCCTCGGACGACTGGATTTCCTGGGAGAAGCGGCTAATCAACTTGTTCAGCACTTCAAAAATGCCCTGTTCCTGTAAAGCAAGGAATATGGGCAGAATGATGCGCACAGGTCCGATGTCTGGTAGCCCTAGTATACAAGCGTTAGCAATCACCGGTACATTCTGTCATGGAAACTGTTGATGAAAAGGGCAAAAGGGAAACATACCATCGTAAGTCGAGTCTTCAAAAACCTGCATCATGCGGATCAGAGGAACAAAGTTTGCCGGTTCCAGTGATGAGCCAATCTCCTTCAATGGCTTGATCAACGCACTGCCAAGAGCGGTAGCAAGGTCAAGGTGCTGGGTTTTGACATATCCATACCGAGACGCATGGCGGGTAGGGAATAGAGCCCTGCCGTACGCCGCGAAGAGCGAGGGGAGTGCAGCAGGTGCGGTATCGAGAAGGAACTTGAGTACCTGGTAGTTGAGATAGCGAGTGTCCTTCTTCAGCTCCGTAACCTCATCTCCAGTCAGCGCCACCAGCTCGGTAGTGTCGTCATCAAGAGAGCCCAGAGCGTCGATCACATTGTATTCGGGGGTTTCCGCCAAGAGCGGGCCAAGCACATGTGGTTCGCCGGTAGCAGCCGTAGACAAAATAGTCTTGATGGCAATATTGCTAAGGAACAGAGGCTGCCATCTCGTGGGCACGCAAGGGTTAAGCGCACACGATTCCTTGAGACACATCCAAATCAATGACCCGCAGTCCTCAATCAGCTTGAGATGGTAGTCGTAGACGTTGCCGTTGTGGAACTGTGAAGGAGCCTGGCCACGGTTCATGACAGGGAACGTGCAGCAGAGGGTAAGAAGAAGCATCTGGGTCTTCATGAGAGCACGAGTAGCCTCTTCGCCATGAGTGAGAACTCTCTTTGACTCGTCGTCCATCTGTTCAAAGTCGCCGGCCGTCATCGTCAAATTCTCAGTGATGAACTTGGTAAAGAACATTCCACCATTCTCCGCGGGCCGGATGAGCTCATTCGTCAGTTTCATGGCACTAATCGTACGGGTACACAGCTGCGGCATGTAAATGGTCGGTGTTTGTTCGGCAATTCGTGCAATGACTCCGAACATGGTGTTGAGAGGACTATCGGGGTTCAGAGACGCAGAGTTTAGACTGGGGGCCTCAATAATGTCCAAAAGAATGCCCAATCCACCGGCTTGAGCAAAGTCCCGCCTTAATTGATTGTTAGACAAGAAGATCTCGAGAAAGGTGCTGACTTCTTGCACACAAACAGTGAACTCGAATGACTTTTTCTCCTCCGGGTTGTCGACGGGAGCAATCTTTCCCGGCTCGGCATCGGCCTTGCGGAGATTCTCGAGAATGTTCTTGTCACAGTGAGTGCGATTACCGTTGGAGTCGAGAACGTAGATGTGAGTGCCCCAATCCTCAACTGACTGGACATTGTAACCCATCTCACGCACACGGGCAACCATGTCAATAACAGAGTTGGTGATGTGCTGCTTTAAATGGGGATGATGGCGAGAAAGCTCGTCAAAGCTGCGGCCAAGGTCCATGGTAAGATTGCGGTCATTGGCCATGCAGTTCAAATGAGCCGAGCTCTCAAAGACTTCCATGAACGTCTCAATCACGCGCGAAGCAGCAACCATTTTGAGACCGGACCGGTTCAGTGAAATGCTGTTGATAGCATTGGGAATAGAACGGATTGCTTCCGCAGCTGGAAATATTCCCTTAGCTAGAGGATGGCCTCTGGGCATAGAAAGAGCTTCTGGCGGGGGAGGGTGCTCTCTGGTGTCGGGCTCGATCATGTCACGCTGTTGGGCCGGGCCCTCGCCCTCTTCGCGTTCTTCCTCGGTAGTTTGCTGAATGTCTGGAACAGAGTTACTGCTCACAGACTCCAGGAAACTACGAATCATTCCGGATTCCGAAATAGCGGCAAAGCTCGTAGGATCATTGTTGATGAAGTCACTCAGAATAGTAACAGAGTGCGTCCATACAGCAGACCCAAAGCTGACCACGTTCTCCATTATGGTGCGCAGAGTATGGAGCAGATCAGACTTGTCAGCCAGGTTTCGCAAAAGCCGGTCAGCATTTCCGCTATTGTTGTACCAGTTGGACATGACGTGGTGGATGAACTTCAGAACCCATCTCAGAGTAGACTGTTGCCAGTACGGAATGTTGTAGTCAACAATCTCTGACTTCATCTCAGCATCAGTGCCATTGGTAGCAACACCGGCAAGAGCTTCAGCAGCAGTATCAACCACCAACTTGGAAATCGCATCCAGGCCATTTATGGCGAAGAATGAATCGAAAGCCGGCTGGTAGTTCAACACCAAGCTGTCAAGGAACTGCACAAACAAGCCATGCAGTCTCTTTGCAACGGGTGAGGTGAAGCTCAGGGTTTCAACCAAGGCTTCAACAAGACCAGCAGCAGCCATTTCCTGGCCAACGCGTGTGTTCATCGACATGTGGAGTGTTAATGAAAATAGCGCACGACGCCAATCATCTTCCTCAGACCACTTCAATTCCATCGCTTTGACTGGGGGGGAACGATCCTCCTTGATGCCGGCCACTGCCTTGCGAACAACGTACAACAGCACACCGTGGTTGACGTTGGCATTGAGCGCAGAGAAAACATTGTTGAAGCGGCTTTCAAACATGCTGATGTTTTCCAACAGCGCCAGCGCTATGGTTTGAATCCACAACGGAACTCGTAGCGTGGGGTCAGCAGTGGGATGTATCAACTCGGCCAGCTGGTAGACCAGCTGATACTTGCGTATCTCGTCGATATCAAACCGCAGTACTTTGTCCACAAAGGTTTGTTCTGGGTGAATGAAGGCCAAGTTCAAGACGGCAAGCATTCTGATGGCAAGGATGCTATGTCGGCTCTTGCGATCACCAAGGAGGGCCTTAGCAACCCGTAGACGATGAAGAAGCTCGTACTTTGAGAATTCGGGCATATCCCCAGGAGCACTAGCCATGATGTCGCAAATGGATTTCGAGGTAACCTCGGCTTCAGAAAGCTCCAAGGTTTTTTGCCCGAACGCCGAGTTGCTCAGGGCTTCATCTGGCGAAAGGATGGTGCTCTGGGTAATGCTTTGAGAGGTTTCTTCGGTATTCAGCCGGGATTGTCTAGATGCTGAAGTTGAAGATCCCATGGTAGAGCTTCGTCGAAGAGGGGTCGGTGTGTGGGGTGTCGTCGAGAGGCTATCGCGCTCAGGCTGCGGAGCGATGGTTGCCTGCTCCGTAGTAGCGGTGGCAGGTTGTTGGGGGTAATACTGGATGCGAATATCTCCCCATCCAGCCCAAGCCTTATCATCGTCGCCAACAATGGAAACAAGATCATTGGCATACTTTGGCCCATGTGCTCGTGGGGTGTTGCCGGCATTGGCTTGTGTAAAGGCCTTTTCCTTTCCCTTGACGGACGGTGTGACGGGGGATTCGGAGGGGTTGAGTGGCGTTTTGGGGAAGGCTTGGGTCAAGAGCTGGACTCGGTTCAGATCAATGTTATAGTGGTTGGCTAGAAGGGCACTAATCTGACGACTGTTGTTGGAGCCCCCCAAGCGTTTCACGGATGCTTGGTAGCGGTGGGCTAGCTTGGAGCCAACCTGCAAAGTCTCGTAAAGAATGGACAACGATGTGGTGTGAAGAAGATCGTTGAGGTGGCTGCTACTGGCGTAAATACTGCGATTTCCACAGCGGTCGAGTAGCATAGTGGTGAAGCGCAGAACAGCCTCAATCAGCTGACGATCGCCATCGTGGAGATATCCTTCGTCTGCCAGGTGATCGGCGTCCCAAGAGGTAGAATCGGCATATTCTAAGTCTTTGGGCTTGTTGAGGAGGAGTTCAGAAGTGAATTCTTCAATCTGAGGACCGTTATTAAGCTTGTAGGTATGCGCAAATATGGCCAGAACGTTGTCGAATCGGTTGAGAAGAGGGATCCAGTGGTAGAGATCGCCTCGAGGGAAGGGCCAGGCAGTAGGAAATGTGTCGAGCTTTTTAGGTAGTAGAGGCAGAGGAGTGTCGACGGCTTCTTGCACAAACTTCTTAAGCCATGGAGTCTGAGAAGGTGGTAGACAGTTAGCTTTGAGGCTGGCACGATGGCGGGGCAGATGAATAGTCGGTAGATAGATGTACTTACCAGAGCAGCCCGGTGCTTGGGCTGCATAGTACGGGTGATTTTTCCCATAATGATCGATTTCGAGCGGCAGTGCCGCTGTGTAGTTTAAAAGAAAGCAGGCGAAAAATGGAGAGATAGAGAGAGGTCTATTCAGTGCGGTGAGGCCAGAGTGTAGAGTGTAGGTGGAAGTGGGCAGAGCTCGAGTTGAGCTTTGGTCAGAGTCTTTGGAGATGCGGAAAAGCCGACTAATTTTATCGATTTGGTTGGGTTTAGCGCATGAGCCAAAGACGCAAAGCACTCACTCGCTACACTAGGTTGGGAGTTTTATCGTAGAGCAAAATGGGTCGTGAAATTCGTGATGAGAAGTCGAAATCGGCAGCGGGTTTGAAGAAGGAGAAAAAAACAGGGCGAGGAAAATTTAGAAACTTGCCGCCGCGGCGATGAGGGGTGGACAGCAGGAAAAGACAAGGCAAGGCTGTAGCAAAGCGACAAAAAAGTGCCGACGAGGCAGGGTTAGTAAAAGTTTCGGGCAAGGTTCCCGTGGGTGGTGGGAGTTGGGTTGAGTAAGCAAGGTGATGGATGTGGATGTGAGGTGAGGGTTGGAGCAAGGCAAAAGAAACAACATCAGCCAAGAGAGAAAAAATCAAAAGAAGTGTGCGTGATACAAGTGGGGGATCTGTGGATATATAAGAAAGCAGAGGAAGAGCAAAAATTCAACGTCATTCGAAAAAGAAAAGACCGGGTGCGAGGACGAGGCAGACAAGATGACTATCATCTGAGCCCGGATGGGGATAAACTTACATTGCCGCAAGCAACCCTAATTCCAACCTTGGATGTATCGATATCTTGATTTGGACAATGGATTCAGCCGCCGAAAGCTGGAGTGATTGGTGGGCCGTCGATGATGGGTTACCGTTACAGACGAAGATCGGAAAACACCTCGAAGTGAAGCTAAGCTCAAGAAGCCGTCGGTGGTGCCTTTGGAGGCCCAAGTACGAGCACAGACAGAAACAAGAAGGGGGGGAAAGAGCGAAACAAAAGGATGCAAGTATGGTAAACCAAACAAACCTGCAAGGATTGATTGGCTCAGCTTGTTTTGGTAGGATGATGCCCGATGAGGTTGTCGTGATAGTTGAAAACGGAGGAGAGGAAAAGGAAAAATGAAGTGGGAAAATATTTTTGTCGGGAGAAAAAGAAAGAAGGTCATAGAAGCCAAAAGACACACATTGGAAAATACAGAGGAGGGGAAAATATTCAGGCAACTTCTTCTTGAGATGGGATGGGCCAAAGCAGTTGCTATTTTTGCGTTCGCTCTGCTCTTTCTTTCTTATTCACAGCATTGGTCCGGACCCCACTATCCACTATCCACTATCCACTATCCGCCTTCGTGTTTCCAAACTTCCTGTATCCGGTACCTTGGGCTCCACTCACGCAGTGCACAGCTCACTAGTATTAGGTACTTAGTAGCGCACGTATTCTTCTAGCGTCGTCAAGCTTGCCGAACTCGACCAAATGCACTGCATAGGGTTGTAGTACAAGGCTGAAATGAAGCAAAATACAGCCAATTGACGCTGCTGCGGGCGCCGTTTGCTTGCTAAAGGGTACAGGCAAAGAACAGGTCACAAAGAATGGCTTAGAAAGTACACAGAAAACTGTAACTGTGGTATCAGGCAATTCTATACAGGCATGTGTGAACTGGATGGTACAGCTCCACCTGTCTGTGTCGATCTTGCTGAAGAGTTCCCCGCTCGAAGTTGATAAGCCTTCTTTCTTCCTTGGCTTAGAAGGCAGTGAGCAGTGCTGTTTGTATGGTGTGTGGCCACCCAAACTACATGCGCACGTAATAAGCATGCATCCAAGTACTTACAGGTACTAGAGTAGGCTTTGCTTTGAGAAAAGAGAAATAACGAAAAGACTGAGGCTCTATATTTGCTCGGCTGGAATAGCCATAGTTGGTGGGAGAAAGGAGGAGCTTTCTCCCGAAGAAAAACATTAGTTACCTGTGGTCGTTATTGACTTGGACAAGAAACACAACGTGCATAGTTAAAAATCGCATGAAACCATGTGAGCGCTTGCGAGAATTCAAGGTTTGTACGTATACCTACCTTTCAACCATTAGGGTCTGTCAATAAATAGGGTTATGCGAAGCTATAGAAGAGTCTATTTAGGCATAAACTGAAATCGCCGGATGCAACAAAGAGAGGGCCATTGGTCTAGTGGTATGATTGATGCTTCGGGCTCTACAGTCCTCCGCGGAAAACCGCGAATGTGTCAGGTCTCGGGTTCGATCCCCGAATGGCCCCGTCTTGTACAAACATCCTTTTTATAGTGGTTGAAGTTTTTTTTTTTTAGTTCACAGAAAAACGGACAGAAGAGAGACAAAGCAAGACATGGCCGAGACATGATGGGCAAAAGAGGACTTGATTCAGTGTTAACAATGGGGAGCCAATAACAAAGAAGGCGAAATGAGAGAGAGGTTATTTTCTGTCTTTTCAGTTGGCTGGATGGAAGCTCAGGAGGTACAAGCAAAAAAAAAAGCAAAAGGCTGGTCACGGCACCAATAGAGAAGTGAAAAAAGGCGAGAAAAACGAGGAAAAATAGAGGAAAAATCGACAAAAATACAGGAGAAACAGAGAATACACGCAAAAGATCGCCCCTCTCACTGTCGTCGTTTTTGGGTTGTGGGAATGGCTGGCTGGCTGGCACAGTTCGCTCCAGGGCCATGTGCTTCGGAGGTGTTCTTGGAGCTTTGGTGACGATGCATGGTGATTTCGCTGGGAGAGCGCAGAGGGGATGTGATATGCATAGTCTGCTTATATTATCTCTTTTGTAAACAGGAAGTCTTTGTCCATTGTGCGTGACTGGGCTTGACTTTCTGTTGTTCTTTGGCCTTTTTGGGTGGGTGTGGTTTTGGTTGTGCACTAGTCTCGTGGAGGCTCGGTGGGCTGTTTTATAGTCCTGCTGGATCTTTTATAGGCCTCCGGACCCTCCTATAGGCTCCCCCGGTGCCCTGATAGGCTGCTTGGCCCTTTGGTACAGTGCCTGCGGAGCCCACAGCGGGATTTGCTGATCCTCGTCCAGGGCTTCTGCCCCCCTCCTGAGCCCCCCCTTCTAGGCGCTTTTTAGCCTTTGGGCCCCTGATCTAGTCCGAAATCTCACATCTGGACTTGTTAGTGCGACGTCCTTGTCAACCACACGCTGCAACCTAGTCGCGTTGTTATTAGCCGCAGACCTGAGATATGCCGGCCGTTGTAAGAACTGCTGCTTCTGTTGTGAGAGCTGTTGCATGTTGCGGCTCTCCCCTACGATGTTGCTTCCCTCCCCTCTGCTGTTGCTGCCCTCCCCTCTTCTGTTGCTAGTGTTACCGCTGCACTACTAACCATCTACTATACAACGCGCCTGGCCCCCTCCCCCCCCCAAAAAAAAACCTCCCACATAACGCCCCGACCTTCTCCCTTATTTTGGCCTGCTTGGGCGGATCGGATTGGTCCCTTTTTCTTCTCTCCTGTCCGTCCTGTTCCCCCTTTGGCCTTTGATATCTTCAACACCAGCGACAGACAGATTTTCCTGGGCTCTTCGTCTGAATCTTCTCCTGTTTTTCTTTTTGTTATTCACTGGCTTCATCTACACTATTCTCCTTTCTCTTCTTTTTCCCTCTGCTGGTTATTTGAGGCTGTCCTATTTTCTTCTCTTTATTCCTTTCTTTCTATTTTTGAACCCTTTTTTTTTTTGCTTCATATCTTCAGCTTTTACCCCCCTCCAAAAATCCCATGTGTAAATATCAGCGACGCGATTCACCCGCAACAATTTGACCTTTTATTCACGAGACCAACGATCACGACAACAACGCCGCTATAACCGAGACATTTCGAATCTTTTTTCTTCTCCCGGAAACTGTGTTGACCTGAAAGCAAGCACTGCACTTTCACGCTTCTCGAACACAAAAAAACACATTCACACACAGACTCGCACTCGCACTCGCACGCCCACACACCCCAAACATGACGGAGGTAGCAAAGCTGGCCGAGGCTTTTGAGGCGCGCTCTGTCTACGCACCGTCCGATATGGACTCTGAGACGGTAAGTCTTGGCTCCAAATACGCATCCCATCCCGCTCAGCCCTCTGCCATCCCCCGGGCCCCCGAGGCTAACAATGGCTTGCCTGCAGGATAACTTCGAGGACGCCCTCTCAGTCCGCTCTCTCACGCATAAAACACCGTCGACTGCCAACATGCGCACCACCCAGACTCTCAGCAAGACAGAAGAGGAAGACGAAGACGACAGCACCAGCGAAAGCTCGGACGATGAGACCGGCCAAAACGATGACGACGACGACGACGACGATGAAGAGGAAGAAGAGGAAAAAACAGACAAAGGCACCTTGACGTCGGCCCACACCTCGCCCATCAGCAGCCCAGGAACAAGCAAGCGGTCAAGCACGGCGAGCAGCATTGACAGCAAGGATAAACTCCAGTTTGCCATGGGCCAGCCCGACCTTGCCCTGGCCATTCCCATTCCCATGCCCATCCCCACCGCCGTTGTCAGCGTGACCTCACCCATCGTCAATCGGCCAACTACGCCCATGGTGCCCATCTTCGACCACAGCTTGAACAACGGCGCAAATCTCGACAATGTCAGCCTCGACGACGACGCTGGTCCGGCAGTGCCCGCCAAAGATACAAACAAGACGGCCCTGGCCGCGTCAAAGGAAGCTGCAGCCGCACCGCAGCCGCCGCCCAAGGGTGAGTTTTGCGTCCCCATCTTCCTGTCTGTTTTTCAGCTTCTGTTCAGTCCTCTGTTCAGCCCTCCCTTTGTCCTCCCTTCGCCTACCGCTTGTCGTGCTTCCTACAAACCCTTACCACACCCGCCCTTAACCCTGGTCTCAGCCGCCCAGCAAGAAGAACCCCCCCAAACAACCCACCTTCTCTACGTTGTTCTATTCCATCCCCTCCTCCCTCCCTTGGCCCCCTCCCAATGCTGTTGTTTCTTACTCTGGCCACATGCACAAAGCTCCAGTTTTATGCAGTGTGAGTCTCTGTGCGTGCGTGTGTTCGTTATCATCCGTTGTTCGTTGTTTGTCTCCCTTCAGCTCGCAAGTGCGGTGTAGCTTGAAGACTGGCCCCCCAGGGCTCTGTGGGCGGCCCAGTGGCTCCACGGCTAACCCCTCTGTAATGCATGAGCCACGGAGCACTAATCCATTTATTGGATGCACCTAAATCCCAAAAAAAGAAGCACCGATGCTTGTTCCCTGTCTCTCCTCCTCCTCCCAAGCGTCCTTCTCCTCGTCCTCGCCCTCGTCCTCCTCTCCCTTCTCCCTTCTCCCAGACAAAGAAAGACAAGTTGAGTTCCCTGACTAACTGACTGACTGGCTAATCTCACCTCGGCTTCCGTGCTCGTGCAGATTCATCCGCTGCCACCAAATCACATGCTACCAAGTCATTGTCTCTCAGCACCTTGACTTCGGCCTTCCCGTCTTTGCCATGGTCACCGGCGGCGTCTGATAATTCCGGAAAGAGCCCGAACCAAAATCCGAACCCGTCTCCGTCTCCGAACGTAAGCCCCAACACCGCCACCGCCACCGCCACTACCTCCACCACTACAAGCTCCAACGCAACAATCACCCCCACGCCTCCAGCCCGCCGCCTTACCAGCCCGTTCTCTTGGCTTTCTAGAAGCAGCTCCCGGGAACGTGACTCGGCCCCCGCAATGTCGTCGGCCAAGGACACCCGTGGCCGCCGCAACACCGGCGGCTCTGTTGCCACCCTCAACAGCAACCATGACATGATGCTCGACCGTCTGGATGAGGAGAATGACAGTGATGATGAAGTCCGCAACCCCCACCGTGCCAGCCTAAAGGACCGCTTCAAAGCTCTTCGTCTCAAGGAAGAGTCCGGCGCTCTTGATGGCGAGGACCCCAGTGGCCAGGGCACGCTGTCTTCTACTGTTGCTGTCACGGCAGCCGACGATCCCGAGACTCCTGTAGACCGTAGTATCCACTCACCGCTTGTCTCCAACCCGAACCCTAGCCTGGCTCCCGGTACTGTGTCAGGCATCTCTGCCGGCCCGTCTGACATGTCGTCTTCCGAAGTCGACTGGGACTTGTGGCAAAACGTCGTCTATGAAGGCCCCGCTGCCGTGGCTCGCTCCAGCGCCGAGGAGCTCAATGTGGCCATTGCCAAGGGTATCCCCCACGCCATCCGCGGAGTCATCTGGCAGGTTCTGGCCCAGAGCAAGAACGAGGACCTTGAGCTCAAGTACCGCGAGCTTGTCAACCGCGGCACCGACAAGGATGTCAAAGACCGCTCGAGCAGTGGCACAGCACTGAGCTCAGCAAGCGGCAGCTTGCCCATGGTCCCTGAAAAGACCGACTCGTCTGCGTCGTCAGTGCGTTCCAGCTCTTCCACCACCAAGGACGCCACTACCCCGTCAACCGCCACCACCGAAAAGAACGAAGAGCTGTCTGTCAAGGCTCTTGCGGCCGCCGCAGCTGAAAAGTCTCGCAAGCAAAAGGAAGATGCCGTCACGCTGCAGAAGCTGGAGAAGGTTATTCGCCGTGATATGGGCGCCCGGACAAGTTACTCCAAGTATGCCGCTGCTCAGGGCCTTCAGGAAGGCCTGTTTGGTGTGTGCAAGGCCTATGCGATTTTTGACGAAGCTGTCAGCTACGCCCAGGGCATGAACTTTATCATCATGCCGCTTCTGTTCAATGTAAGTGTGCCCATGCTCCCTACTTTCTTTTTCTTCGTCTGTTGTTCTCTTCTAACACAAATTTCTAGATGCCCGAGGATGAAGCCTTTTGCCTACTTGTGCGTCTGATGAACCACTACCAGCTCCGCGATCTCTTCATCCAAGACATGCCTGGCCTTCACATGCGGCTGTACCAGTTTGAACGTCTGCTGGAAGATCTCGAACCGGCTCTTTACTGCCATCTGCACCGCCGCGGCATTTCGCCTCATCTGTACGCCACGCAGTGGTTCCTGACGCTGTTTGCCTATCGATTCCCTCTCCAGCTTGTGTTGAGAATCTACGATCTCATCCTGTCCGAGGGCCTGTCAGCCATTCTGCGCTTTGGTCTGGTGCTGATGCAGAAAAATGCACCTGCGCTGCTGGCCATGAACGACATGCAGCAGTTGACAAACTTTCTGCGTGACAAGCTTTTCGACGTCTATATTGACAAGGACCCCAGCGCCGGCGGAATCTTGGAGAACGGCTTCTTCGGCTCGTCCAGTTCCAGCCTGGACAAGGAAGTGTACCGCGCGGACCAGCTGGTGCGTGACGCCTGTGATATCAAGATGACGCCAGAGCTGCTCAAGACGTACACAACCGAGTGGGAGGAGCAGACCAAGGCCAAGAAGGAGCGCGAGGCGGAGCTCGACCACCTGCGCACGTCCAACGCTAGCCTGACGATCCGCCTGCGCAAGATGGAAGAGCGGCTCGAGGCGTGCGACGGCGAGCAGACGGCCATGGCCAACGAGCTCGTGCACACCAAGGTGGAGAACGAAGAGCTGCGCGACGAAAACGAGGGCCTGCGCGGCCAGGTGCGCGAGCTGCGCATCGTCATCGAGCATCAGCCTGAGGAGATTGAGAAGACGTGGACCCTGGAGCGCGACGACCTGATGAAGCGCAACCTCAACGTCCACGAGGAGAACCAGAAGCTCGAGGCCGAGCTCGCCACGCTCGAGGAGGAGCTGGTCCAGACTAAGCTCAAGTATGCCGAGATCAACTCGCAGCACGAGACGCTGAACCGGAAATGGACGGATCTCAAGCGCCAGTTTGCCTAAGCGCGCACGCGCGCGCGCGAGTGTGGTGTGGTGTTGTGTTCTTTGTTTCTTTTTCTTGTTTCTTTCTGTTGTTGTCGTCTCCCACCAGCACCAGCCGCTGTTGACAGTTGGCCGCCGCCTCTACTGCTATTCGCCTGCTTGCTTTCCCTTTTCCCTATTGTCCCCCCTCCCCCCCTCATATCCTCTTGCTATACCCTAATCATCCGAGACGACGACAACTTGAAGACGCCATTGGCATTGACTCATCTGCGCTATTCTTATTCTTCGTTTTTTGCTGTTTTCTTTATGCTTTTGGCGGCACCTTTTTGTTCTCGGTTGTTTTCCCTTCTTTTTTTTTTCCCCCCTACCGCCTGGCTACGTGATATATGCTTTCGTTGTCGAATGAGTCGGCCTCTTGGGGTCTATGATGAGGCTGTTTTATTTATTTTATTATTTCTCAACGGGCTAAACAATGCCGTAGAGCTGTTGTGCCGTGCATGTCGTTGATTTATGACTGAAATCGCCGGCCGAGTTGGTACGTACACCTCAAGTCTTACATAACCCTAACAATCCCATTGTATTCTTTTGGTTCATTGGTTTTAATTCAAGTTCTTTTTTTTTCATGTGCCGTTGGCCTAATAGGCGGTGAGACTTTCTTGTCGTTCCGTCTCCGCTTTTACCATACGCCCAGCCCAACACATCAAATTCCCAGCCTCAAGCCGCCCGATCCTGTCACCTGTCACGATGGAACAAAGAAGAAAAGTGACGGAAACCCAAGATAAAAAACTCCTTTTGGTGATAGTCTCTAGATTGATGCTGATTCTCAATACGAGTCACCCTTGAAAAAAGAACAAAAAAGATAATACAGCAGAGCAGCAGGTACGGTAATCCTTGAACAGTAGGAACGATGGGAGCTTGACAAGAGATTCGTCGTGACAAGAAAATACACGCTTTTTTTATTGAGGCGAAACCGCTTATTTGTGCAGCTTGCGCTGGTAGAAGGCCAGCTCCTCGCCCTCGAGGATGTAGCCGTCGCAGCGACCAGACTGGCCGGGGCGCGAGGCAATGACGGCGAACAGACGGCCGGCCTCGAACTGCTTCTCGAGGACGTTGTCGACCTTGCCGGAGGCGGCGAAGCGGACAGCCTGCTTCTTCTCGACCGACTTGGACTTGGGCTCAACCTCCTCCTTGGCAGCCTGGGCGCGCTGGCGTCTGCGGCCAAGGGGCTGGCCGTAGTGGGCCTCGTACCACTGACGGAAGGGAGCGGAGTCGATCTGAACGACGGCGGACTTGGTCAGGGTGTTGGTGCGGACCAGCTCGTTGTTGGAGGGGTGGTAGACGACACCGACGATACGGGTCTTGCGGGTGCAGCCCTCGGAACCCCAGGCGAAGTTACCGGTGTCCAGGCGCAGAGCACGGTACTTGTGGTTGCCACCGCGGGTGCGGACAACGTGGACACGCTTCGGGCCGATACGGGTGTTGGCACCCTGGCGGCCAGCCTCGAAAGCTCTCTTCTTCCCTATCGAAAAGGTCAGAACGCATGGTTCTCAAAAGTGTTTTGAGTCCGCATACGGGCTTCGAATGGTTATTATATCACGTACGGTAGTAGGCGCGCTTGGCACCGGTGGCGGCGCGCTTGTGGCGAGAGTCTCTGGAGATACCCATTTTGTCTGATTCTGTGAAGGAGTGAGAAGAACAGTCAGTCTCATCGTCACCTTTTTGCAGGTCGTGGTATTTCGCAAGAGGTCGCGGGGATCGACGGCAGCATGGTGACCAAGACTCAGCGTTCGAAGTTCGGAAGTGAATATCGAATCGTAGTAAACTCTTGGTCGTATATCGCTAGCCGTGGATAGAGGAATATGGAATCGTACTGACCTGACGAATATGCTGGTCAACCAGTTGTCGAATTGGATGATAGTCAGAGCAGAGTCGTGAGCTGGAACTATACAAAATTTAGTTTTGGGAGACATGTTTTCCTTAATTTTCGTGAGGGCTCGGAGACCCACTTTATTAGTGGGTAGGGCTTCAACTTGTGTGCTGACGCCACAGGCGCCACTCAAGATAGCGACGCCACGTAACCAATCTAATCTTATCGCCAACAGACAACCTGAAATGTTTCCAGCAGCTAGAAGTTGCTGTCTACGAGGAAAATTGTTGATATTGCCGAGTATTACAGAATTTCAGCATTCATAAAAGGTTCACAATAGAAGAATCAGCGTTATCTGCTATACTTGAGGTGGGAACTTTGGTTTATCGTAGACGTGAAATTTCCAGAGCCTCAAAGCCGCAACAGTAAGAGCCCCGCAGCCTTGATTCTCCTGCCGTCTTGTTCCATTGGCCATATAAGCCGGACTGGGCCTGGATCTTCTGGCCTGGCTGGCCTGGCTGGCCTGCAGTAGCTGACTCAGCAACCTCAACAAGTTCGTAGGATTCAACAACAGAATCAGGTCGACGGAAAAGAAGGACGGACAAAGCTTCATGATAAGCGCTTGAATGCCACGAAACTTTGTCTGCAAAGCAACTGAAGCGTTTCTCCCAAGTCGCAAAAATGGCTTCCACGATCACGCTGAAGCTCGCCAACAGAGGTAAGGCACTACTGGAGATGCTGTTCTTGTCTGCTTCCATTAGGGTTAGCACAGCTGCTAACAACCAACACCTGCCATAGCTAAACCTCTGAAGAAGCTCCCCTCGGAGATCACGATCCCCTCCACCGCCACCGTTGAAGACGTCAAGGCGCTCGTCTCCAAGCAGTGCAGCATTCGCGACCAGAACCGGATTGGCCTCTACTACCCCACTTCCAAGAAGACGATCAAGGACCGCAAGGCGCTGATTTCCAATGAAGCCGAGATCATGACTACCGGCGAGATGCTGGTCAAGGACCTGGGTTAGTCTTCCCCGAGACGTGAAGTCTTTTCTGCAATGACGAATGGCTGAGCTAACCCATTCTTTACTATCCAGGCCCCCAGATTGCGTGGAAGACGGTCTTCCTTGTCGAATACTTTGGCCCTATCCTGTTCCACGTCGCCGTCGTGGCCCTGCGTCCATACATCTACGCGGGTGCCGCGACCACGCCGCTCTCCAACACCCAATGGCTTGCTTTCTGGATGATTGTGCTGCACTTCGTCAAGCGCGAGCTCGAGACGCTCTTCGTGCACAAGTTCTCCGCTAGCACCATGCCCGCCTTCAACATCTTCAAGAACTCCTTCTTCTACTGGATTTTCTCGGGCCTGCTCTCCGCCTGGGCCATCTACTCGCCCACGTCGCTGGCCGCCACCGCCGACCAGCCGCTGATGGACTATGCCGGCTTTGCGGTGTACGTGTTCGGCGAGCTCTCCAACGGCCTGGTGCATCTGCACCTGTCGTCGCTGCGGTCGCGTGGCGGCACCGAGCGCCGGATTCCCAACGGCTATGGCTTTAACCTGGTCACGTGCCCTAACTACCTGTTCGAGACTCTCTCGTGGCTGGGTGTGATTCTGGTCAGCCGCAACTGGGCCGTCACGCTGTTCATTGCCATTGGCGTCGCTCAGATGTCGACCTGGGCCAAGGGCAAGGAGCGGGCGTATCGCAAGGAGTTTGGCGACAAGTACAAGAAGAAGCGCTTTGTCATGCTTCCCGGTATTGTGTAAGGGGATGTCGTCTCATGCCGTGGATATATAAGTTGGATGGAGCTACAGGAAACGGAGTACAGGGTGAATGGATGCACAGATTCCTGCCCCGACGTTGGGGCAGGGGGCTGGATATGCCATTTCGTTATTTCATTATATTACTATGGCTCACGTTCGATATATTATTTCAAGATTTCAAAAGGGCTCTGTACCATGACCTGATTGAGGTCACCGCGGGCACTACACTGGCCGGAGCTAAAGAGACAGCACTGCAACCTTTGTATAACGGTATGAGTGTATTGCCGTACAGTTTTGGCATAAGATGGCCTGTAGATGTCGACAGAGCAGGAGATAAAGGTTCTGGGGAGATGCTGGGCGGACATGTCGGAGCCAGAGGCAAATCCGATGCTGCCACTGCGCTCTCCTCGTCAGCATCATCTTCCTGTGCCTCGTCACCTGCGCCGTTCTCTTCCCCGTCACTATTCTCCCCCGCCTCCTCTCTCTTCGCCTGCTCGACATCCGCCCGCACAATCTCTACCGTAAATTCTAGCATCAGCATCTCCTGCTCCAGCACCTCAGCCCAGTTCCGCAGACTCCCCAACTCCTTGACCTTGCGCTCCGCCTCACTAACTAGCCGGCCAACTGCATCGTTCTCGCGGCCGAGCGCCGCAGTCGCGCGCTGCACCTTGACATGCTGGCCTGCGATGGCGGCGCGCCCGGCGTGTAACCGGTGCGCGTAGTCCTGTAGCTTCGGGTCCAGTGCGTTGCTGATGTTGGCAATGACGGCGGCGCGGGCGGCGGCGATATGCTGCGCAGAGGCTTTGGGTGCCCTGGGACGGGGGTGGTGGTGGTGTGGACGCGGCTGGGAATGGGGCTGGAGATGATGGGGGTGTATGCTGGGAGGACGTGGTTGTGAGCTCATAGCTTTTGAGATGGCGCTATTTGATCTCATTGCCGAGACACTCTCCGTTCGGTGAGTGGAGGCCATTGTAGGGACGTTTGCGGTGACGACATGGAGAGATGACAGATACTGTGATGCTTTACAGTTGCTGGAAGAGCCCGTAGTGACTACAACTGTAGAAGTAGTCGGGGCGGAAAATGAGGGAGCAGACGGAACAAGGGCCCGCCGCGGTCTGCAGCCAAAATTGAAGGCCATGTCGGATGAAGTAGAAGCCATGATTGGTATTGCAGAGGAGGAGGAGACTGAGATGGGAAGCTTAAGTTCTGGGACTCATAGACCGTGATAAGACGCAAACGAGAATGTAGTTGGAGCTTCGTGATAGACTAGAAGTTAGAAAGGAAAAGAAAAGAAACAGAGAGCGGAATATAAAACCAGTTGTACTTCCACGTCCTCTTTCCGCCTGCATACGGTGTCTGATATTTGTGCGCCCCCTCCGCTTCCCGGTAGTAGGCCAGCTGCGTATCTCCGGCCCACCAGGCAGGTCAAAGGAGCCGATAATATGAACTGGCACATGGTGCAAAGTACCCAGTGCAGAACTCAAATCAAGTCCAAGCTGATCACACACCACGGCAGCAGACGACACGAGAACAGGCAAACGCAAGCGAGGAGGGAGGCGTCCTTTCCAGCCGAATGACGAGAATGAATTGGAGACAAGCGGTGGCGGCCGAGGCTTGAAATGATTTGGAAGCGGCACAAAACAAAGTGGAAAGCTGAAGTTCCGGCTACGCGCAGCGTGCAATGCTCTATCACGATGAGGCGTTTGGAGGCGTGGTTACACAGTGTTTATTATATTAGCCTGAGATTTCAGGACGCAAATATTCGCAAACGGCCCAGTCTAGCAGTTACTCTTTTCGAGTGTGGAATTAAACAGGCAATATCTTGACTGGGAAGTCCGGCAAAAATGGAAGCTGCCTTGTTATTTCCCGGGCTGTGAGGGTCTAGATCTCGGCCTCATCAAACCATCCTCCGCTCCTTCCTCCGACTCCATCACGTTACACAGCGCAACGGACTACCAAACATCGTGGCCAACATAAAATAAAACCCCAAGACACCAGAAGAGACAGCACCGTGCATTGTGCACATACGATTGTGCAAGACAAACAACGATGGGCCTTTCTGACAAGACCAACACCGCTACTGCTACTGCTGCTCCACTGCCATGGGTCTCGTGTCAGCGAGCACAGCAGTTTCGGGGGCTTGCTAGGGTTAGCTTGGCGTCCACGGCAATGTGTATGACGTCCACAGAGACACAGCATGCCTTGAGCGCTGTAGCGAGCCTCATGAGAACGGTTACATGGCCTTGAAAAGGGTCTTGGCAGAGGAGAAAACGGGACGCAATATCCGCGACATGTTTGACTTGGGGTGCATCCACGAGCCGTACAGGGGGGAATGGCATGGCGCTACACAGGGTCTGCAGCAGCACAGTTCGGATCGTGCAAGTCGGGCCAGATGGGATGTGGATTTGCAGGCAAAAGGAAAAGAAACAAGAAACGCTTCGAATAAAGTACAGCTTTGTCTAGATCCACATGACGACCATAAATAACAGCAAATAGCAACGGGCAGCAACCAACATAACAACAACAGGAGACATGCTCTGCATGCGCTACAGATAAAGACCAATAGAACCACTCCACTCATTACCATAACTTACCACCTCCGTATCTAGTACGGCACCTTTGTCCCATTCAACCGCCCGTGACCCGACGGACTCAAGATCCCATTCAGCGACATGTTATTTATGCCCATATTCATGCCCATTCCCATGCCTCCCACACTGCCCGAGTCGTTGGAGGCAACCGCGTCCATCATGCCGTTGAGACTGCCCATCTCGCTCATCGACCCTGTCGACGACTGCGGGTGATGAGACCGCGACAGCGAGCCCTGGCGGGGCAGCATCCCGCCGCCACCGCCGCCACCGCCGCCACCGCCGCCACCGCCGCCAGCACCGCCCGTAGCGCCGCCAGCAGTACCGGTATTATTAGAGCCGCCACCGTACTGCTGCAGGAGAGCATCGGCGCGCTCAAACAAGCCACCGTTGAAAGCACCGGAGAACGACGCGCTCTGTGGCGTGGCTGGGACGCCAATCATGTGCGGCGGCACGCTTGTGCCGCTGCTGTTGCTCGGGTTGTGGCGGTGTGTCGACGCCACGGGGCTCAGGATGCCGCCGCCACCGCCTGCCACAACGGGCATGGGGCGCAGGAAGTAGCCCCAGGGCGAGCGCTGCATCTTGTCGACCGATTCTTTCACACTGCGGTGGATGGGCCGTAGACGGAGGAGATGCTCGGTAAGCAGCGGTAGTTTGGAGCCATCCGACTTAAGGTGGGCGCCAAAATCGCTCCAGGCCTCGAAGAAGTTGTTGCATAGGCTCCAGAAGGCTGTGTGGGTGCGGATGGCTGGGTCCTTGAGCTTGACCATCGACATGCGCGACTTGAGCAGCTCGGTCTGTCGAATCACGGATCCTGTCTTGTCCATAAGTGTCTTCCACGCACGAATCACATCCTCGCGCGCGCGTTGACTAGTTGAACTGCGCAGACCCAGGCCCAGTTGGGTGTTGAGCCCTGGTAGGATGCTTAGCATTAGATTGGTAGAGTTGACAAGACTGGAGAAGATGGCTTCGAATTGCTTGTCTTCCTCGGTGTAGTCCACTGCTGCTCTGTTTGCAGAGGTCGTACTCGAGGCAAATGATTCGCCTGAGCGTGGTGTGGCAGAAGATATCTGGATAGAGCCCTTTCTGCCGTTGCTCAGAGGCCCCTGGCCATAAGGCATATCGGTGGTGACTCGAAGTGCTGAAGGGTTCTGAAGAGGACCGGCCGGTCTTCTGCCCTGCCATGCACCGGGCCGGTCGGCAGTAGGTGTCATGGCAGCATCGCGGGAGGATGTCCTTGACCTAAGCAGCATGGGTCGTATGGTCTCGTCGATTGAGGGGCGGAGGGAGGGTATAGGGGATGTAGCGGATGTGATGGTTGTAGACGTGCCAGTAGACCCAGAAGCATTAGTGATCCGCGTGGAGTTGGTTGTCGCAGTATATGTGGAGTAGCCCACAGAATGGGGCGCAATGGAACTTAGCGTCACGCGTAGTTCCATGATGCTGTTGTAAAGCAGGACGAATAGGGTGCGGATGTACCTCGGATCGCCATGGTCGACAAAGCTGTCGACGTTTTCCATGAGGAGCGCACACACGTGGATGTAAGCGCCGATAAGGGCCTGACATGCGCGGTAGACGTTTTCGTTTTCGCCAGACGAATAGCTTTCGTCGTAGTTGGCGGGGTCGTGCTTTTGGATTTCTTGCTCCAGCTCTTCCACGTGGGAGTTTGTGTTGTAAAAGACAATTTCCAAGCTTGAGCGCTTGGCGGTGCCGTCGCCAGTAAGACTCATGAGCATTTGGATGGTGGGATGCACCTGGAAGACGGAATACAGAATGCCCTTGGCAGCTTCGATGACGGGGTCAAAGTACTTTGACTCGCGACGTCGCTCCGGGAGAATCGAAAGCCGTCGCACATATATGGGTCGCTGCATGTGGGCGTCGCCGGGACTCAGCGGACTGGGGCTCTTTTTGCCAGTGGTGTTTCCCTGCTGCATGGCGGACCCGTGGCTCAGGCCCCGATAGTGGCTGAAGCGGTTGTTGGCGTTGGCCTGGACTTCGTCGAGTGTAGTCAGCTCGGGCTTCTTGGTGACGATGCCCATGCGGCGATTTCTACTCTCCGGGCGCTCATGGATAACGCGCTGGGTAGTTTCGGAGTTGCTGCGTAAGCGCTCGCTGGGGTTGCCGATGGTAAGGGGCATTATACCGGGCTTTCTCATTGTGGTGCTTTGTTGTGAGAGGCCGCGGTAGTGGGAGATAGACCGTGACGACAAGGGAGCTGGCTGGCGGCCGTTGGGCGAGCGGATATCAGGCACGTCGCTCCCGTTGACCTTGATTGGAAAGCGGCCACTAGCAGCTCGCCGAATGTGGTTACGGGGGGTCTCGGTGCCTTCGCTGGACTCGTCGCCGGTGAGCTCGATTTCCAGGCGGCCGCTGAGGGCGCGCTGACGCAGATACTTTTTAATGTGTGTGGTCAGGGCGACTTCGTGGTCGCTTTCGCGCATGCCCTCGCTAGGGGGACTGGGAGCCAGCAGCTGCTGCATGACATCAGGGGCGGGAAAGGTGAGATCGTTGCCTTCCAGCTTGAGGACTTGCAACGAGACCATGTCAGCAAGGCAGAGCGGAAGTTCTTGAATGCGGTTCTTTTGCACGGCAAGGACTTTTAAGGAGGACAGCTTGACGATTTCTTGGGGAAGGGCCCGTAGTTTGTTGCGTCCGAGATCGAGGATTTCGAGGGATTTGATGTCACATATCTGGAAGGGGGCATGTTAGAGGCGGCCAGAAGAGAACTGGGGGGGGGGGGAGGACAAGACAAGACGCACCGTCAAAGGGAAATCCTTGATTTGATTGTTGCGGATGTTCAGGTATCGCAGAGATGAGCACTCGACGAAGCGCGCGGGGAACGTTGTGAGGAAGTTGTGAGAAAGAGCCAGCCTGTAGATTGTGGTTCAAGTTGACCAGTTAGCATGTTATTGCAAGGCTATCGGTGTATTCATGTCTATGCTATCTAGCTGTTGTGGGGGGAGGGGGGAGGGGGGCTTCTCACCGTTCCAGTTCGTGATTGATGATGTCGACAACGCCTTCGGGCAGCTCGCGGATGTTGTTGCGGCTCAGGTCGATGGTCACGCCGGGCTTGATTTCAGAGCCCATGCCGCTGGCTCCGGCGGTAGCATTATTATCGCGCAGGGCATTTTCAAGAGCGGTGCGAGCCAGCTGCAGCACCTGGTCATGCGACGGTGCTGGCTGGGCGGCCCTTGGCTGTGGGAAGCCGGAGAGCGGGGGCAGTGTCGAGCGCAGATTGGCCGGGATCGGGGGCACTTGCGGGATGGTTGGAGGGGGCATGCGACGAAGAGCATGGACCGGGTTTTCGGGAAGGCCCCGGAGCTGGGTGGTAGCCCCGAGGTGTCCCGAGGGACGATCCATTGAGCCGGGGGATGCCTTGCACGACGGGCGTCGGATAGGGGCGGGAACAGCAGCGGGGACAGCAGCGGGGACAGAAGCGAGGGTGTTTAGCTTGTTGTCGAGATGGCTGCGGCTGTGGCTTGTCGCTGGCGTTGAGGAGGGGTTGATTGCTGGTGTTTCTAGTCAGGCTGGGAGTAGATGGGATCGACAGGACAAGGCTACGGCCGGCTCCAGGCCAAAGGGAAGGTCGAAAAGCTTGTTTAGCGGTAGAGAGAAACGTCGTGAAACAAAAAGGACGAACAGAAGCTGGATTGTGGGAGGTCGCGAACAAGAACAAGCGGGCGCGCTCAATTAGAGAGAAAGGGAAGAAAAAGAGGGCGCGCTCAATTAGAGAGAAAGGGAAGAAAAAGAGGGCGCGCTCAATTAGAGAGAAAGGGAAAAAAAAAGAGGTCGTTCACGATCGTGGAGTGGGAGGTTCGGTTTGAGACGATGGCCAGAAAGTACAGAATGCAAAATGGGCGGCAAAGAAAAGAATGACGAAGAGGAATAATAAAAAATACAATTCAAGAGCGAAGATGATGAACACCAAAGAAACAAAACATTACGTGATCGTGGGCGTAGGCGCAGGCGCAGTCGCAGTAACAGTCGCAGAAGCAAAAGAAAAGGAAAGAAACACACCAATAAATGTAGACAAAGGACCGTCTTCACGAGATGGACAAAAAACAAGGAAAAGAAGGGGAAAAACAAGTCTCTGGAATTCCCTTTCCTGGCCATTTTTGTGCCCGTCCTCACCACTAAACGCCCCCTATAAGCCAGCCGGCCACAGCCCCGATAGCCCTGCATTTGCCAGTGTTTCAGCGTCGCCGACAAAGTGTTTCCGCCGTCTTAGTGCAGCAGCCACAGCGCTCTAGCCCCGTAACCCCCCGTAGGCCATGCTGCCCACAAGCCAGAAGGAGTCGAAGAACAGCATGGAAGCCTTGGAGGAAGGGAGATCAAAGGCTAGACCCGGGACCCGGGACAGGAGGCAACACGACAGGGTCTAGGCCACCAGGTCCAAGCGATCCGATCTTGGTCTGTCGCAGAGCTGTGCAGTGCAGTGCAGCGAGTGTACTGTGTACTCATATACAGCGGCCTCCCCCTATCCCGCGTCCCTTTGCTTTGCTGCGTCTCCAAGACTCCCTCCAGTTACCTGCCGTCGCAGTCTACATCGCCCTCTTTGTCTCCTTTGCCCGGGCCTCGTGCTCCAACTCCAACCCCAACGACATCCTCCCCCACCTGGGAGTTTTCGTCCTAGTCACTGGCTTGTAGTACATACAAACTCTTATCTGGTCGGCGGCTAATCATCGGCGGGCCCCAAGTGCCCCAGTCACGTGTCGTGTAACATCCGTAGGGTCCATCAGGGTTAACTCTAATCTCACCTCCAACATCCACCTGGCTCACGACGACACGGCACTTGCCCTTTGCAACCCTCCAACGTGTGATCGGTTCCTGCTTCATTCAGTCTCACGCGTGCCATGTCAACACCCACAAATATGTAGCCTATCACGTACAGAGTGAAAAGTTTGCTTCTTCCCTCCTCCCTCTTCTCCCCGACATCCCCATCAACAAGTCCAATGCCCGTCTTGCCTTTATAGTTACCGTTCATAGTGCTACCCTAACTTTAGTATTTCTTTGTCCTTTTTTTTCTTTCCCGACTTGGTCAATATACATCCTATCTTCACCAATAGATTCTCTATTATTCTTATCGCCGCCACCATAAACAATGCCCGGACAGCCTCCCCGCCGTGCGCGGCATCAACACCCGCCGCAACCCCCGCAGCCCCCGCAGCCCCCGCAACCTCCGCAGCCTCCGCCGTCCAGTGCTCCACAACACCCGGCAAACAACGTCTATGAGCTTCCCACACTCGACGGCAGCGAAACCACTCTAGTCCCCCCCGCCCCAGTACGTTGCCCATAGCATACCGTGTCTCAATCATCACCACTGACCGTCGTATCCTCTTCTCTACAGATAACTCTTCCTTGTATCTGTCCCCCGCCCCATGCCAGTCTCCTGTCAATCCGAAGGCTCGTCATGAAGCAGGATCTCTAGTTGATCCCCCTCTGCTTCTTTGTGTACTTTCTCTCCTATGTTGATCGCCCCAATATCACCACGCTTCGTGTCACAGAGCCTGGACAGGCCCAAGACATCATTGCCATGCTGGCCACCTCGTCCAAGGCCTACTCCATTGTAATATCCATGTTTTTTCTAGCCTACACCGTCTTTGTCGTCCCGTCCAACTACTGCCTCAAAGCCATGGGCCCTTCTAGCTGGCTTGCCATTTTGCTGTTTGGCTCGGGCCTTGCATCGCTTCTGACCGGATTTGCCCGTTCTGCCTGGCAACTGGGCTGTCTGCAGTTTCTCCTCGGCATGTTTGAGGCTGGAATAGTCCCTGGACTGGTCTTTTACATCTCGTTTTAGTATAGACGTGAGGAGAGAGCAATCCGCCTTGCCTTGATTTTCGCAACAGCCGAATTCGCCGCCGCCTTTAGCGGGCTCGCTGCATCTACAGTAATGGAGATAAGCCATAACCACCAGCTATCCGGCTGGCGCTGGCGTAAGTCTGTCTTGGTTAAGTCTGTGAATGTTCTCAAGCTGACTCTCCAGAATAGTGCTGCGGATGGAGGGAACCCTGAGCATGATCACCGCCATCATCATCAAGATCGTGCTACCCGACTATCCTGAAACAAGCAGTTTTTTAGATGCTACCGAAAAAGATCTGGCTGCTTGGAGACTGGTCATATTTGCGTCACAAAGATCGTCCAAGAACTTCGCATGGAAGGACATTCGGCGTGTGCTAGTTGACTGGCGCCTGTACGTCCATTACCTGATCTACATCTTAAAGACGATCCCCCTATGCAGCCTTTCTGTTGCTGGCCCATTGATCATGCAGAGCATTGGATACACCTCGTACAATGCTCAGCTGATGATCATACCTCCTTGTAAGTCGCGCTGTACTTTGTATCAACCCATTCTAGCCTATTTCTAACATGACCCTCATTTCTAGACATCGTTGCTTTGGTGGTGTCAATAATCAGCGCCATGGTTTGCGACAACAGAAACTGCCGTGGAACGGTTTCGGTCTATTTAATGCTCATTGGCGCCACCGGATTCTTGTTCCTCGGTAGCCTTCCTGTCAACAACGTCGCCGGACGCTACATTGCTTTGATACTGGCTGCAACTGGGTCTTTTGCTACGTTTCCCATTCTCCTTGCCTGGCTATCGGCGAATGTGCATTCCACCTCTACCCAAAGCTTTGCCTTGGCCGTCAACATTGCAATTAGCGCCCCCTCCCAGCTTCTGGGGCTTTGCATCTACCCGACCTCTGACTTTGTTTCTCAGCAGACTTGGGGGCACGGCATCAATTCGCTATGTCTCAGTATCGCCGCCGTCTTAGCTGTGTGGCTCACTTGGGTGTATGCCCGTCGCGCACGTATGCACGAATCGCACCCCATTCTCCGGATTGTATGGATGTGTTAAAAAGGAGGATATAAATGTCTAGAATCTGTGAATATTGCTTGGTGTCATGATGCGGACGCAGCTTCTCCTTGTCCAGAGCCAAATCAGGCATGGCCTCTGGAACCACCGTATGGTCCCCCCTCTTTGCATTCTTAAAAAACTGCTGCAGCTAGCGAGCGACTTGTACATCAATACACTACCCTTTTTGCTCTATCTTTCTAAGCCTTCTTGACAAAAGATCAACATGCAATACAGCTCTATCATCTCTCCATCACCACCACCCCCTCCTTGGTTACCTTGAACTCATCTAGGCCTCTAGTCATAGTAATCCTCATAAGCCAAGTTCTCCGCCTGCGTGCTAACCCACTCCTGGCTCGCCAGCCCGCGCCGAAAGCGCTTGCGCAAGTCATTCGCGTCCTTGTGCCAGTCGCACGCATAGTCGCACTCGGGCACCCGGTCCTCGCCAAAGTACTTGCAGATCTGTGCGTGCCGGCACTGATTCGTCTCTTCGCAGAAGAGCGACAGGGCCTGGAGGCTGCGGAGCCGCGCTTGCATGTTTTGTCCGCCCACACCACCACCACCACCACCGCCGCCACCGCCGCCGCCGCCGCCGCCGCTTCCGCTTTCTGACCGGACCATGCGGTGCACGCGCTCAAAGTCCTCGCGGCTGTAGTACAGGAAGCAGTAGCTAGCTTTGCCGTCGCGGCCGGCGCGGCCGACTTCCTGGTAGTAGCCCTCGAAAGACTTGGGCAGGCGCCAGTGCACGACGAAGCGGACGTTGTCCTTGTCGATGCCCATGCCGAAGGCAGTGGTGGCGACAATGATATCGTAGCCTTCTTCGTTGTTGATCCAGCGCGCAAGCGTGTCTTCTTTGGTTTCGTTGGACAGGCGGGCGTGGAATGGCCGCGCGCCAAGGCCGTGTTCGCGCAGCTGGGCGGAGAGGGATTCGCACTCGTTGCGGGACATGGTGTAGATGATGCCGCAGACGTTCTCTACCCGCGCACCTGCTATTTCTTTTAATCGCTCGGGATTTCGCCGCCGCTCGTGTACTCCCCTGAGCCACTTGACAAAATCGGCGAGGCGGTTGTCTCCCTCGTCACTCGTATAGCGCACTTCAAGGTGCAGATTTGGCCGATGGGCACTCAGTGCAAATCGCTGTAGCCTGTCGGGTGTAGCGTCGATTCCAAGCACACGCAGAATATCTTCACTAATTCGTGGGTTGGCGGTGGCTGTCAGGCACATGATGGGCACATCATCAAAAGTCTGGCGAAACCAGCTCAGGCGCTTGAAATCACGACGGAAGTCGTGGCCCCATTCTGAGATACAGTGAGCTTCGTCAATGGCTACACGGGCTAGTTCGCGCTGGCGGTGGACTGTCTGTAAACGCTCACGGAATCGGTCCGTGGAGCAAAGCTCTGGGGTGACATATAAGAGTTTTGTGCGCGGATGGCCTGTGGCGAGATCGCGCAGAATCAGATTGCGTTCTTGGAGGGTTGTGTTCGAGTTGAGAGACCGGGCGTTGATCCCAGCAGCTTGGAGTGCTTCTACCTGGTTCATCTACATCATCACGAGGAGCAGATCAGTACGGGAGACTGTAGACCATGTTGTAGAGACAGCCTATGCATACCATCAAGCTCAGCAATGGCGACACCACAATAGTGACTAAGGTGCAAGGAGATTTAGCTACTCGTTCCTTGGCATCAAGCTGGATGGCCTTTGTTGCTGATTTGTCGAGGCTCTAACATGGTGAGACGCGGTCAACGTACTGCCCTCATCTACCACGGCGGGCAGTTGGAAACACAAGCTTTTGCCAAACGAGGTCGCTGCCTGCACGTAAACATCATATCTGTTCAAGGCGGCTTCGATAATTTCTCGCTGGGGTGGTCTAGAAATCTCATCATGGGCTGAGCGTCAGTTTGGGGTTGCTTTAGCCGGGGCGTTTCCGTGAGCTGTGATCATGACAAAACTGGCGGGTCAATAAGGCAAGCTATGACATCATTGGCGGGTCGAGACAGCGTGGTGAAATGATTGGGGAGAAACATGGGGCAAAAGCACCTGAAACTAGACTTTTTAAACTGTCGTCGTAGCGTAAAGTCAATGTCGACGATTTCTGAGGAGGTTGACCTGCAGAGTATGGGAGGGGGCATTGGTTCGACTTTTGGCGGTGATTCTAGAGTCTTTTTGGACAGCCCAGGATTGTTTTCAACAGCTTGGCGGCCTTCTATCTGTGTGTACTGAGCAGCCAAAGAAGCCACAGATATGGGTGCAAAGGCCTGAAGACCGAGGAGGAGGGGGGGACGGGTAGCGGGGCTTGAACGGTGCTGAATTTGGTGTTGTTGATATCGCCATGAACCGCGAGCCGTCGAATTATCCGCTTTAGGGATGTAAGAGATCTCCGTCTCTTCGGGACGTGGCGGATCTGTTGGCGTTGTTAAGTCGGTGTATTTTTGGACACGTTGATGATGTGGAAAAAGTCTTGTGGTTGAGAAGTTATCACAGAGAAAATTTTGCCAGCGAACTTTTGCGACTCGATGAGGCAAGAGCTGAAATGAGATATCCTTTGTCGCACCTTCCTCACGATGCTGTCTGTCCATGGCAGAGACATCCTATCACTCTGCCTGTAGGGTTATATAGGGTTACACAAACGCAATAAATGCCTACGAGGAACAAGGCTGGGAAAAAATCATGTAGCCCCACCCCCACCTAACATAACATCCAGCCTTGCCATAACAACTCCTTCGGTGACCCAGCCAAAGCACAGCAGCACAGGACAGCACAATAGACACAATACAACACAACAGACAGGAGATGCAGCGCAACCCAACACGGAGTATTGCAGAGAACTACAGAATTGAAGTGAGCAACAAAAGAGGACTAATTCGTGTGATTGAAAACTTCCCCGCCACAGCCCCGACCCCCGAGTGTCATCGTCAGCCCAATCTGAAGGATGCTGAGAGTGAGCGTGTGGGATGAAGGATCACCATGTTGCAAAGCACAGCAAAGCCAAGTACAAGTACATTAGTTACCCGCTCGCTTTATCCTATCCTGTCCTATCCTATCCTATCCCACCGTATCTTGCTGTGCCCATGCCCCACTATAAGGCAAAAAAGCTTACCTGGTAAGAGAAAGCTTTACAACAGGAAGTAAATGATAGGCCCCCGTGCAGAATTGGAGAGACAGAGTCATGGCCAGTTTAGTCTCATTGTAGAGGAGGAAAAAGGGCGAGGCTGAAAGCTTTGTAGATGAAAAAAAAAAAAAAACGCAAAGACTCAAAGGCCAAAACATGGCCTCGTCAAGTCACACAATAAAGCCCAAGGTACGTACTACCGAAAATTTCTGCAGGATAGAGTGCAAAAGAAACGTAAAGAAGAACCAAGCAAAGCAAGTGTGCTTTGGATATGGTGGCAGGGGTAATAAGTAGGTAAGAAGAAGGCAGGGGCTGGGCTCCTTCCTGAGATTGTGTGAAAGAAGGCCCATTTGCTGGTGTGTAGTTGGCTGTTGGCTGTTGGCTGTTGCTGTTTGTCTGCTTGTCGTTTGCATATTTGTGGGCTGTGTATAGGATACTTGCTTTATTAAGCCAAGATAGCGTTGCCGCGAGGTACAGCGACCCCTGACTAATCAGCCAATGATATCGAGCTAATGGGGACGACGTAGAAGTCAAGCGTATTGCATGGAACCTGTTCCAGCTTCAAATAAGACAACGGTGAGAGAGAAAGAGAGCGAGAGCGAGAGAGGGAGAGAAAAGAGTGACACCACCTAGGGCTAAGTTTTACACCCGGCCTTCTTGCCTGAATAGGAAAGCGGTACATGTACATCAGTGACAAGTTGCTAAAGTGAGACTTTTCTTCGTCCCTTTGCTGTGCTGAGCTAAGTCAAGCTAGAATTCTTGCTCCCTTGGCCTTGGCAGCCACATTTATCGCGGCACCTTCACCTGTGTTGTAGAATCGAGAAGAAAAAAATAGAAGCAAAAACAAGAACAGCATTGAAGAAAAGAAAAAAAACATCCTCAGTATGCATGGACCGCCCGGCTCACCCAAGTCGCTAGGCAACTGCAGGTTTGCCCAGGCCTTCCAGAGGGTACTACAGGCTGCTGGAACTAGGAAGCAGTGTCTAGCTTGTGTCCTTAGTTTGGCAGGTAGTGGGGAGCTTGGAACAGCATCGAACTAGATCGAAGTTTCCATGCGCGGGGCAGCACTTTCGGGCAGCTTCTGCCAGACTCTCCCAGGTTCTCTGGCCCCGCCATTTGCGTAGACAGCCAAACAGGCCGCCGTAAACGCCCCAGAATTCAGCTACTACAAAACCCTCTTCTCTCTTCCTCTTTCTCCTGGCCGGTTCTTCTCTCCTCCCCATAACACCATAACAAAACAAACCCACTCTTACACAACAAACTCCGCACACAAATTTTCCCCCACCAAAAATAAAAAGGGAGCTCTGTCCGGTTTTACTTATCTTCCTACATTGGCTCTTCTACTTTTCTCTTCGTTTCTTTGATACCCATCCTTTGTCCTCCAATTTTCTTTCTAATACACACACATACACATATTCACAATGGCGCCCGCTGTTGGTATTGATCTGGGTACCACCTACTCGTGCGTTGCCATCTACCGTGATGACCGCTGCGATGTTATCGCCAACGAGCAGGGTAACCGTACCACCCCTTCTTTCGGTAAGTCGACCTTGAGCCTCAGCCTATCCCCATCTCTCAGCCACCTCAGCCGTCTCTCAACACCCCCTCATTCATCTATTGTCTCCCCCTCATCCACCGCCCCCCCTCTTCACCCCTCATCCATCTCCCGCTCTCTCAATGCTAACCACCGTCCGTCTACAGTCGCCTTCACCGATACCGAGCGTCTGATTGGTGATGCCGCTAAGAACCAGGTTGCCATGAACCCCAAGAACACTGTCTTCGATGCCAAGCGTCTGATCGGCCGCAAGTTCAGCGATGCCGAGGTCCAGTCTGACATGAAGCACTTCCCCTTCGACATTGTGGACGTAAGTGATATACCCCCACCTCTGCCAATACAACAACCCAGTTACTAACCAACTGTACTATAGCGTGCTGGCAAGCCCATCATCGAGGTTGAGTTCAAGGGTGAGACCAAGCAGTTCACCCCTGAGGAGATTTCCTCCATGGTCCTGATCAAGATGCGTGAGACTGCCGAGTCCTACCTGGGTACCACCGTCAACAACGCTGTCATCACTGTCCCTGCCTACTTCAACGACTCCCAGCGTCAGGCCACCAAGGACTCCGGTCTTATTGCCGGCCTGAACGTCCTGCGTATCATCAACGAGCCCACTGCTGCTGCCATTGCCTACGGTCTTGACAAGAAGGTTGAGGGCGAGCGCAACGTCCTGATCTTCGATCTGGGTGGTGGTACTTTCGATGTCTCGCTGCTGACCATTGAGGATGGTATCTTCGAGGTCAAGTCTACTGCCGGTGATACTCACCTGGGTGGTGAAGAGTAAGTTGCTTTTTTCCCCCCCCTTCGGCCTCTACCGACTTACACACACCAGTCCACCCCTGTCCCCCTGGCTAGCCAATCAAAAACACCGTGCTAACACTTGCCCTCTTTTAGTTTCGACAACCGTCTGGTTCAGCACTTCGTCAACGAGTTCAAGCGCAAGCACAAGAAGGGTTCGTAACTTCCTCATTCCTATAATAAGAAGCAACCCTCAGAATATGTACTAACCTGTATCTAGATCTGACCTCCAACGCCCGTGCTCTGCGTCGTCTTCGCACTGCTTGCGAGCGTGCCAAGCGCACCCTGTCTTCTTCTGCCCAGACCTCGATCGAGATTGACTCTCTGTACGAGGGTGTCGACTTCTACACCTCCATCACTCGTGCCCGTTTCGAGGAGCTGTGCCAGGATCTCTTCCGCTCCACCCTGCAGCCCGTTGACCGTGTTCTGACTGATGCCAAGATTGACAAGTCTCTGGTTCACGAGATTGTCCTGGTCGGTGGTTCCACCCGTATTCCCCGCATCCAGAAGCTCATCTCGGACTACTTCAACGGCAAGGAGCCCAACAAGAGCATCAACCCCGACGAGGCTGTCGCCTACGGTGCCGCTGTCCAGGCTGCTATCCTGTCTGGTGACACTTCCAACAAGACCACTAGCGAGATTCTGCTGCTGGATGTCGCCCCTCTGTCCCTGGGTATTGAGACTGCCGGTGGCATGATGACCAAGCTGATTCCCCGCAACACCACCATCCCCACCAAGAAGTCGGAGGTCTTCTCCACCTTCTCTGACAACCAGCCCGGTGTCCTGATCCAGGTCTACGAGGGTGAGCGCCAGCGCACCAAGGACAACAACCTGCTGGGCAAGTTCGAGCTTACCGGCATTCCCCCCGCTCCCCGCGGTGTTCCCCAGATTGAGGTTACCTTTGACCTGGATGCCAACGGTATCATGAACGTCTCCGCTCTGGAGAAGGGTACCGGCAAGTCCAACAAGATTGTCATCACCAACGACAAGGGCCGCCTGTCCAAGGAGGAGATTGAGCGCATGCTTTCCGAGGCCGAGAAGTACAAGGACGAGGATGAGGCCGAGGCCCGCCGCGTCGCTGCCAAGAACGGCCTGGAGTCGTACGCCTACTCTCTGCGCAACACCATCTCGGACCCCAAGGCCGACGAGAAGCTGGATGCTGGTGACAAGGAGACCCTGAAGACGGAGGTCGACAAGGTCGTCACCTGGCTGGACGAGAACCAGCAGGCCACCCGTGAGGAGTACGAAGGCCAGCAGAAGGAGCTGGAGGCCATTGCCAACCCCATCATGATGAAGTTCTACGGCTCTGCTGGTGCTCCCGGTGGTGCCCCCGGCGCTGGCTTCCCCGGCGCTCCCGGTGCCGCCCCTGGTGCCACCCATGACGATGGCCCCACCGTCGAGGAGGTCGACTAAACAGTTCAGCTTTTGGACTAGACTGTTTCCCTGCAGGGCCCCTGGTGTGATGGCCTGTTCTTGAGAGATGACGACGATCCATAAAAGGATTTTCTCTCGGGAGGGGGTTGTTTTGTTCAGCGGGGGCTGTGTGGGTGTGATGACTTTTTAGATGCTGCTTTTTCTTTTTTCTGTGTTTATTTTTTGGTTTTTGTGTCAAGTGTCTATGGTATTGAGGTCTTGTTTTTGCTTTACATTTTCCTAATTTTTTCTTCTGGGTCATAAAATACCGAGAATTGGTTCTTGGTTGTTGTACTTTAGTTTAACTCCCGGAGATCAGGGGAAGAATTGAGTCCAGTATAAACAAAGCGGCGGTGTTTTTGAAGCAGTGACAAGAGTGATTGATGTGTGTAGTATATTGAACAGTGGTAGTACACGAGAGGCTGTAGATGAAGCCCGGCCAAAACCAAGGCTTATTATCTCCATCTTCTCCATCTCCCTCCCCCTCCCTCTTATTCCTTCTCGTCAAAGCTAGGCACCGGTGTCTTGAACGCAGTGTCCAATGGCACACGATCGTCTCTACTGCGCCAGACATCCTCTGAGCTATGCATGCCCGGGGCGTAGTACTTCTCCCACTCCTTGCGGCGATAGTGGCCGCGGATGAGATTCTCGGTGACCGGGCCAGACGAGCCGTTGTGGCGCATGCAGAACCAAAAGTCGCTCCAGAGCTCGCTGCACGAGCGCATCTCACCCGTGCGGTAGATGGAGTTCCACTGGCCGCCGAGCGACTGGCAGGCAAAGGCCATGTCAAAGGCCTGGCTGCACGACATCTCGACGGGCAGCACGGCCTCGGCGATCGGGCTCAGCGTCGCCGGGCACGCGGACGGGGCGGCGCCGTCGGACGCGCTGCTGGCGGGTGGCGTGGTTACGAAGGCGGGGAGCCAGTATGGTCGTGTGGAGGAGGAGGAGGAGGAGGTCGTTGGTTGTTGTTGGTGTTGGCTGGGGCTGGCGTTGGGACTGGAGGAGGGGGAGGTGCTGCTGGTGAATAGGTCGACGAATTGCTGGATCTCGGGGTCGACGCCGGCGTCGGTGGTCTCGGGGGTTTTGTGTGTTGAAGAGGAAGCGGGAGTGGCAGGGCGGGTGTTCACAGCAGGCTCGGCCTTTGGAGGCTCTTGTGAACCGCTTGACCAGAACCAGCCCATGTTTGCGACGGCGAGTTAGGTGGAGGCAGGACAGGATATGGTGGACGTATAGGCTGAGTCGGTACTTTTACGGGTGCTCGTTGAAGATGGTAAAGACGGGCAGCGGCGTGTTACTTGGGAATAAGGAGAACAAAGACGGTGGAGGGATGTGGCTATAGTGAAGGCTCTTCATGGTGTCTCTCCATCGACAGACAAGTTGGTGATAATTTCCTCCCCTCAGAACGACAGTGGAGACCCAAACCCTAAGGAAAAAAAGGTGCTGATGGGGTGGTAAGCCAGTGGCGGATATTATTGGCTAGCGGGGCAGAAGTGGGGTGGTCTGCTGCTGCACGGCACATTAATGGTTGTTCTCTAGCATGTACGCCTAAGACGATGGGCCGTTATGCGCAAAGCAGAAAGGTTCATGCGTTTGTGGCGGCGGCAACGTTGTAGATTATGTCGGGCAAGTTTAGTTCTGGAATATGTAGATGTGCATTTACCATTTATTGGCTGTTGGTGTGCGTGTTTCTGCCTCAGGCGTTGACATGTCATTCGAATGGGGTGGTTGCTTGGCCGGCGAAGGAAGCTACCAAGCTAAGCAAAGAGCGAGCAGCTACCCCTCCAGCCAATGCGGCATGAGCATGATGGAGATTTGGAGCCTGAAGCAAGTTTCGTTGTACCTTTGTACCGTTGTACCTTTGTAGCTTTGATACAACAGAGTAATCACACGATTCCCAACAAACGCCGCCGCCCATAAGAACACGTTTTCCTCTTTGTGCCGAGCCAAGCAATGACCTGATTTGATTCTGCCGTCTAGCCTTTTTTTTCTCTTGTGCCCTTGAACGTGCCCCACCCACGATGATGCTCCTCCGCCGCACACAGGTGCAGCCGCTGGCAGCCCAGCATCGCCTTTTGCTGTCACGCCCGCGCGCTGCTCGTTCAGCCGCGTCACGTGCAGCCCGAGCACCACAGCCTTGTCTGGCGGCCAGATGGGAAAGCAGCAGCACCAGCGGCCCTAGCGGCGACAGCCCGGCGCTGGCGGCGCCGTCGGGCGACATCCCGCAGCCGGTGGAAGACGTCGAGGTTGCGGAGGACCGGAGGGGCGGCCATATTGCCGCCAAGGAGAACGAGGCGCTCTTCTTTGTCAACAGTAAGTCCAGCTAGCCTGAAGCAGCGCGCTGCGAAGACGGAAAAATGGAATGCCCGAGGCTCCCGCTAACCCAGAGCCCCTAGACACCTCTTTCCTGCCGGTGCGGTTTGGCTTTATGCTGGAGTGGCTCAGCCCGTCGCAGTCAGACGCCATACGCAAACTGGCAAACCCATCCCGCGGCTCCGACCCCATCAGCCTGGCCCAGCAGGCCATTGAAATCAGCCCCAGCGTGGAGATCACCGAGGTGATTCCGCGTTTGAAGGATGGAGGCGCCTTTGTCAAGATCAAGTACCAGCCCGGAATAGACAAGAAGAAGCTTGCTGGTGAGTAAAGACACGTGGCACACTCTGGACCACGACAGAGCTGACATAGTAGCGCACAGAAACCATCAAACTCCGCCTGAGGGAAAAGCCCGTCCGAACGTGGTACAGCCCTTTCCGCGGCATCGACATCGGCCTGGTCAAGGGCATCCCGTGGCTGGAGGATCTGCGACGCTTCCCCGGTCGCCGCATCAAGATTGAATTCATGCCCAAGGAGGCCGGCGGCGCTGCAGCCGAGCTGTCGCAGGAGAACATGTACAGTCTGTTCCGGCGCTATGGCAAAATCTCGGAAATCACGTCGCAGCCGTTCGACTCCAAGATCCTGCCACGCTATGCCTACGTAGACTTTGCCAGCATGAACGACGCCATCATGGCCCGCAACTGTCTCCACGGCGTTCTTGTGCCCAATGAGTTGGGCGGCGGCAAGAGCGGCACCAGACTGCAGACCTCGTACGAGACGAATGTCCGCATGCGCAACCTGTGGACGTGGATCACATCACATCCACGCATTGTGATTCCGCTCCTGGCCGCCATATTGGCCGCCATCACTGTCTCGGTGTTCGACCCCATCCGCAAGTTCTTTGTGCAGACACACATCCAGCATTCGTTCGACTTGAACAAGACGGCCGTCTACACCTGGTTCAAGAGCCGCACATCCGATCTCCTGTCGTTTGCCGGCGGTTCGCTGCACGATTCTGCTGCGTTCAGCGCCGTTTGGGAGCAGCAGCAGGACCTCATTGACGAGGTCAAGATGTGGATGCGGGAGAACACCGACACCTTTGTTGTTGTGTACGGGCCGCGTGGCTCTGGCAAGACTGAACTCGTGCTGGATCAGGCTCTGACTGACCGCAAAAACGTCCTTGTGCTGGACTGCAAGCCCATTGCCGATGCGCGGGGTGAAAGCGTTGCGCTGAAGAATCTGGCGGCATCTGTTGGCTACCGCCCTATATTTGCCTGGGCGTACAGCCTGTCGAGTCTTGTCGATCTGGCCATCCAGGGAACAACGGGCGTCAAGTCGTCGTTCAGCGAGACCTTTGAGGCCCAAATGGCGCGCATTCTGAACACGACAGCAGCCGCGCTCAAAGACGCGTCCGCCTCTGACCGCAAGAAGATGAAGGATTCGGACCTATCAGAGGACGCCTATCTAGAGGCCCACCCGGAGCGGCGGTCTGTGGTGGTGGTCGACAACTTCCTCTACGGCGCCGAGAGCAATCCTGTACTGTACGACAAGTTGACGGAATGGGCTGCCATGCTGGTACAGAACAATGCTGCCCACGTCATCTTTTTGACCAGCGAAGCCTCGTTCACCAAGTCACTGGCCCGCGTGCTGCCCGACCGCGCCTTCCGACAGGTGGCTCTCGGCGACCTGGCACCAGATGTGGCACGAAGCTTTGTGCTGAGCAGGCTCTCAGCAGAGAGCGAAGAAGGTGGTGCCGACGGCACTGCCGCAGCGGCCGTCAAGCAGAGACTGGAGAAGCTCAACCACCAGGACCTCAACCGCGCCATTCACACCCTCGGAGGCCGCGTGACAGACCTCGAAGCGCTTTCGCGCCGTCTCAATGCAGGCGAGGAACCGCTCTCGGCGCTCAACGAAATGATAAACCAGCTCGCAGCCGAGGTTGTGCGCATGTACCTGACACCGCGCGCCTCGGCGTCCGACTCCGCTGCGACCTCGCCCTCTTCGGCGCCCCGGGCATGGACGCCATCGCAGGCTTGGACGCTGGTGTCCCAGCTGGCGACCAAGGACAGCCTGCGTTACGAGGAGGTGCTCCTGTCGGGGCTCTTTGCCGGCGACGCCATCGCTGCGGCGGCGGCCATTGACGGCCTCGCGGCACAGGAGCTCATCAACGTGCGGTGGCAGGCCGGGCGGCCGCGCACTATCACAGCCGGCAAGCCGGCGTACCGCGCGGCCTTTGAGGCGCTGATGGGCGACTACGTGCTACGCGCGCGGCTGCAGTTGGACGCGCTGACGGAGCTGGTCAAGGTCGAGACCAAGAAGATTGAAAAGGCCGAGACCGAGCTGGTGCTGCTGGGCGGCCTGCCCAAGCAGCCGTGGCAGGTGGGCGGGCGCGTCAAGTATCTGCTGGAAAAGATGGACATGAGCCAGCAAAAGGTGAACGAGCTGGAGAGGGAGATGGCAAAGATGAAGAAGATACTGAGCAACACGGCGTAGGAGAGGAAGCAGGTAGGAAGCATGTGGCGTGGTGGCGCATGCGCGCGAGAGTGTGTATTAGATCATCAAAAGACGTAATGAAAAAAAAAAAGAAATACAAGAAGAAAAACAAGTGTGATATGATATCTTGACACCAAATCCCCCGAAAAAAACAAGAAAGCCGAAACTCCATCGTGGCGACGCAATAAAAAGAAAGAAAAGAAAAAAAAAAAGAAGTGAAAGCCTTTGCATGCCGGCACAGGCGCAACCGTACAGAGATAGAGAGACAGAGAGAACCTCGACAAACTCATGCAAGAGGAGAAGAAGAAGAAGAAAGAAAACAAGGACAAGACAAACACTCGCTTAAACATCAATACAATCCCGATATCCCACACAAACAACACACGCGCCTCCCGGCGGACGGACGGACGGACGGACGCGCCCTTACTCCGCCTCGGCGTAGCCCGTCTCCGCGTCCATGTCGGCCGCGCCGTCTTCGTCGTCTTCGTCGTCGTCGTCCTCCTCTCCCTCGTCAGCATACTGCTGCATCTCCATCTCGCAGGCCTGGGCGAAAAAGATGCGGGCAGGGCCGTCGTAGTCGTTGGCGATGCTGTAGTAGTTGCCGCGGGGCACGAAGAACTGGCCGCCGGCGCCGATGCGGAACTCGTTGTCGTGGATGGTGACCTTGACCTTGCCGGCGGCGACGAAGAAGACGAGCTGCATGCGGCGCGAGTTCTTGGGGCGCTTCTCGCTGCCGGGCGGCAGGTCGACGATGCCGCTGCCCATGAAGCCGAGGCTCATGGTCTTGGCGTAGCGGAACGTGGCGTCCTTGATCTCGCGCGTCTCGACCGCGTCGCCCGAGATGGCCAGCTGCTCCGTGATGATGCCCACCTCCTCGTCCGGCCCCGGCGGGTTGACCTCGTGCTCGTACGTCCACAGCACCACGTCGCCGTCGACCACGCCCGGGTCGCGCTCCCACTCCTCGAGAGGCTCCGTGCGCGCCGGCGTGCTGGCCGCCGGCGTGCCCGAGGCAACGCGCTTGGCCGACGTGTTGGCAGCAGCAGCAGCGGCGGCGTTCTTGCGGCCGGGCTTGGCGCGGCGCCGCTTGGCGGGCGGCGGGTCGTCGTCCTCGACGCGGATGATTTCCTTGGTGGCGGGCAGGACAAACACCTGGTTGCCCGAGGCGTCGTGGAAGGTCTCGGCGGCGACTTCGGTGCGCTCGCCCTTCCAGAACTGCAGCGGCGCATAGGACGAGCGGCCCGAGCGTGTGGTGGTGATGCCGGGATTGTGGTTGGTGTGGACGGAGATGAGGCCGCGGCGCTTGGGCGGCGGCGGCCCGCGGTGCACTTCGAGGAGGGACCTGTCGGCGGCGCTGTCGTCGTCGTCGCTGTTGTTGTTGTTGTTGTTGGCGGCGGCAGAGGACTTGGAGGCAACCGTCTTCTTTGGTCTCCCGGCGACCCGGGCTTTGCGATTCGTGGTCTGCGCTGGTGAGGGTTTTGTCCTTGACTTTGCGACGGCAGAGGCTGTGGATTTGGAGATGGCGGTGGGTTTTGCTTTGGGTGGCGCAGACTGTGACTGCGAGGCCTGCCGCCTGGGCGGGTTGGGTGGAGGGAGATCAGCGGGGTCATGGACAGAGGATGAAGATGAGTGGTCTTCCTCCTCCGCGTCTTCTTCTTCGTCGTCGTCGTCGTATTCCGGCTCGGGCTCGGGCTCGGGCTGTCTGGCTCGTTTCAGGGGACCGCGCCTGGTGGGTGCAGCGGCAGCGGCAGGCTTCGGAGCAGGTTTCGGAGGGTCTGGCTTTTTGAGAGGTTGGCTGGGTGGTCGGCCGGGTCGTTTTGTCGGGGGTGGTGGCGTTGGTTCTTGCTGCTCCTCCTCCTCCTCGTCGTCGTCGTCGTCGGGGAGCTGTGGGGCGTCTGATTGCGGGATAAACTCTTCAATCATCTGCATTGACTCGTCGAAAAAGTCGCCGTGCGCGGGCGGCTGCAGCACGTCGTCGTCGTCCTCATCGTCGTCTGACTCGGGCATGAAGCGCCGTGACCGGGCGGCGGCACCATTGAGCCTGGGCTTGGGCAGTTGGTGGGCTTTCGGGGCGGCGAAGAGATTGCGGCTGACGGCCTGCGGGTTGCCTTTGTTGACGGCGGAGGCGGGCACAATGGCGGCGGCGGCGGGGGTTGTTGTGGACGAGTCGTCGTGGCTGCGGAGGCGCGAGACTGGGCGCGAGGCTGGACGCGACGGCGAGGCGCGGGCGGTCAGGCGCGGGTTTTTGAGGGCCGGAGACCCGAGGCTGGTTCTAACAGGCGATCGGGATATGGGCAGGGCAGAGGCGCCGGAGCGACGGTTGCGCATAACGGTGGACGGGCCGGGGCTCGAGGCTGTGCGGAGCGGAGCGGGGGACAAGTTAGCAGGCGGCCCAGACACGAGGCTGACGACACAGAAGGAAGCCTACCTTGATCTATCTCCATGTCCTGTTCGCCCATGATGCTGCGGTCGGGAGCGCGTGGGGTGGAGCCATCGGGCTTTGTGGGCGACGAGAAGAGGCCGTCGAGGGGCTGCAGGCCGTTTTCATCGCGCTGGCCATTGTCGGGGAGGATGACGCCGGTTTTGCTAGAGGGGGGGAGGAGAGGCAGTTAGCACGAGGCTGAGCATGGGAGCAGGCGGCTGCCTGGGTCGTGAGGCGTCAAGCGTAGGTGGGATGGGATGGAGTGACGCTCACCGTCCGGCTTGGCCCAATTCGTAGATCTGCTGCGTCTGGCGGCGGGCGCCACCGCGAGCTTGGGACATTTTAGGCGGCGGGCTTGAATCTGGCGATGGTGGCGTGGCGCGTGTGCGGGCGGCCGAAGAAAAAAAAAAGGAAGGCGTGAAAAATGCGCGTTTGCTGTGCGAAATGAGGGGAACAAAGAAAAAAAAGGATTATCGTGAGTTTTTGGAGAGGCTGGAAACGCCGATTTCAGGCGCAGCGCATAGAAGGAAAAGAGAAAAGAATGAGGAAAAATAGAGGAAAAATACAGCTGATTTTTCTTCTATTTACTGTGATTTTCTCTTTTTTTCTCTTGGAAATGCGCTGCAGGTCGAACAAAAAAGAGAATAATTTGTCTTTTTTTTTGTCTTTCGTCTTCCAGAAGCGCGTCGCTTGCGCGCGATTACACCGCAAGAATGTGCTGGAAAATACACAAAAACCGAGGCAAAAAAAAGCCTCGCGCAGGCGTTCAATTGTGCGTGAAAAAAAAGAACTAAAAATGTCGTCGCGGCAAAAGTGAAGCCGTGGATTTCAGAGTCGTGATAATGCAACAAAAAGGAATTAAAAAAGCTGCCCTCACATTAACGTCGTCACAGCCAATCGCATCGTCTGATTGGTTGGAGCTGTTTGGCCCGTCGGTGGGGCCTCTCTCTACGCGTCTGAATACTTTTGGCCGTCTGCTGCGACGCGTCAAGCTTGGATGCCAGCCGTTTGTTCATCTTTGCCGAAGCTTAAAGCGGGAGCTTCTCAGTATTGTCGTCTGCCTGCTGAACTTCTGTAGACCCCGCCTGCTCACCATGTCTGCCGCCAACTCCCCCACCGTCGACTTCACTGTCGACTCCCTCTCCGTCGACTCCCCCGCTCCCGCTCCCGCCTCGCCCACACCCCCCGCCGCCGCCGCCGGCCCTGCACCCACCGCCGGCCCTACCCCCACCCTGCCGCCCTCCATCGACGAAGCCGCCATCGCCGCCGGCGAGACCTACTCGTACTACTCGCCGGTGCCCGCGCGCCTCGCCGCGCCGTCGGCCACGGCGCTGGGCGAAGAATGCTTTCTGGGCGTTGACGAGGCCGGCCGCGGCCCCGTGCTGGGCCCCATGGTCTACGGCGTGTTCTACCTGCCGGCCAGCCTGTCCGACAGCCTGCTGCGCCAGACCCACCACTTCGACGACTCCAAGGTGCTGACGGCCGGCGTGCGCGCCAGCCTCGTGCGCACGCTGACGGACCCCGCGTCCGACCTGCACGCCGCCTGTGGCTGGGCCGTGACGGCGCTGTCAGCGCGCGCCATCGGCAGCGCCATGCTGCAGAGCGTGCCGTACAACCTCAACGCGCAGGCCATGGACACCACGGTCGCGCTGATTGCCGGCGTGCTGGCGCGCGGCGTCAACCTCGTGCACATCTACGTCGACACCATCGGCAACCCCGCCACGTATCAGGCCAAGCTGCAGAAGCTGTTCCCCACCGTCGCCGTCACCGTCGCCAAGAAGGCCGACAGCCTGTACCCCGTCGTCAGCGCCGCCTCCGTGTGCGCCAAGGTCACGCGCGACGTCGCCCTCGAGGTCATGTACCGCCCGCACGCCACCGGCGCCGAGGACCTGGCCAAGGACGGCGAGCTGGCCATGGCCTGGGGCTCCGGCTACCCCAGCGACGCGCGCTGCACTAGCTGGCTGCGCGACAACATGCACCCCGTGTTTGGCTGGGGCTCCGAGTGCCGCTTCAGCTGGGGCACGGCCAAGGACTTGATCGAGGGCAAGACGAACCCCGTCAAGGTCGAGTGGTCCGAGGAGCCCGACCCGGCCGAGAGCAGGCTGACGGACTTCTTCAAGGCCGACGCCGACCAGGTCAAGGACGAGCTGGCGACGTGGTACGGCTCGGCATCTGGGCTGGCGTTCTAGGGTTAGGAGGGTTGTGTCAAGGGTTTTGCTTCTATATCACAGCGAGTGTTGCTATCTGCGCGACCACATCACGAGAGCCGGCGTCTGGCGTTTTTGGGATTATCTACTGTTCACTTAGACTTGCTTTATATGTGCGTGTGCTTTATTCTCTCAAGGCATAACGACGTTATATTCATACCAAAACAAAAACAAAAAGAAAACAATGAACTGCAGCTGCTGGGAACACACACGAGCCAAACAAACAAACGATATAATTACACACAATCACAGCCACCTCCAGCGTAGCTGGCCCCATCGTGTCTATCCCTTTCGTCCCTTTTCGCCCTCTTCTCGTGGCTCCGGCCAGGCGGCAATGCGCCGCTTAGATATCGTCCACATGCACCGTCTTCTTGCCGCGGCTGCTCAAGTCGTCCAGCGCAATATCATCACCGCCGGCCGCCGCCGCAGTCGCCGCCGTGCCGTTGCGCGCGCCCGCCGGCATGCCAATAGCGCCGCGCGCTGTCTCTGAGTTGGCGATGAAGTCGCGCAGGCGCTCCTTGCCCAGGTCCACGCCCTGGGTGGCCGCGGCATTGGCCATCTGCATTATCGGGCCCAGCATGTTGAGCATGTATGCCACGTACGTGCCGCCGGCAATCAGCAGCATGAGCAGGAAAAGAATAGGGTTGCGAATCACTAAGAAAAAGAAAAGGGTTAGCTGTGTTGTGCCTGTGTGCGGTGGCCGTCTGCCTGTGTGCGGTGGCCGTCTGCCTGTGTGCGGTGGCCGTCTGCCTGTGTGCACTGCCCGCCTGCCATCGCCGCTCCACTCGCCGCCACTTACCCATGAAGATCTCGTTCCAGCCAAGCGCCAGCATCAGGCCGTAAAAGTACCACGGCACCATCGCCACACCGCCCAGCGCGCCCCGCTTAGCCTCGACGTACACGCCGTCGGCCGTCTTCTTGAAGCGCACAATGAGATCCAGTCTCTTGGCCTCGCCCAGCATCGTCATCTCCTCTTCCAGGCTCTTGCCCTCGGCCTCGTCCACGCCGCCAATCGGCGTCCCCTCCTCCTCGTCGCCGGCACCACCGGTGCTGGACGGCGGCGCGCCGATCCACTGCGGCAGATCCGGCAGGGCGCCTGTGCTGCGCAGCCGGAACTTAGCCAGCAGCGGGATGAGCGTCAGCGTCGACTCGCGCGCCTTGGTGTACACGCCCTCGATGTCGTCCGTCGGCCGCCAGATGCGCGGCACGCCGGCCTCGTCGTAGCGGAACTTGTCCTCAAAGTTCTCGCGCAGCTTGAGCAGGATGTTGCCCTCCATGACCTCCTCCTGCACGCGCTCGCGCAGCGCCACCCAGCTCTTGCGGCGCAAGCTCCACACGCCCGCCGCCACCTCGTCGTCACTGGCCTCGAAGCTGGTGGCGCGGTCGCGGAACCGCGTCTCGGCCTCGGCCACAATCTCGGTAAACACCCTCCACACCTGGTCCCACAGATCCTGCTCGGCACCAGGCCCCGCAGTCGACGCCGGCTCGCCGTCCTCGGGCGCGCCGGACCCGCCGCGGCCAGAGCCCAGCTTGCCGAACTCCAGCCCCACGGCATCGCCAAGACGCGACCGCACCCAGCGCTCGACCCGCACGGCCAGGCGCCGCAGCTCATCCTTGCGCAGGCGAGCGCTCTGCTGGTCCAGCTCCTTCTCAAACACCTGCGCCAGGCTGGTGAAGTCGGACCACGACACGTCCTCGATCACAAGGGCCTGCACCTCGGCGGTGAAGACTTTGACGGCTGCCTCCTTTTCGCCCGTGACAATCTCAGCAAACTCGTAGGACCCAGCGCCAGACCGCTGGCCCTGCTTGACCTTGGCGCTGACGCCCTCGTTGAAGGCGGCCAGGCCGGCTTTGTGGACAGCGTGGAGGTGGTTCTGGTACATGGTCTTGAGGCGTCCGTCAATCTTGGCCTCCAGCTCCTGGCGCTTGCGCGCATAGACGCCCTTGTGGTAGCGGCTGGCCTGCACCTCGAACGAGGCGACGCACTTTTGGCGGGCGCTGGCGCCCTGCTCGCCGATGTTCTCCAAGACGACGGGCTGGCCCATGCGGACGCCATCGGCCTGCTTCTCCTCCAGCGGCGCGATGGCAGCTTCGAAATCGACCAGCACTTCGCGCGAGATTTCGTCGCAGCGGAACTGGGCAAGCAGCTCCTGTTGCGTGGGCAGATCGAGATCCTTGTTGTCGACAATCTGGTCCCAGATACCCTGGGCGTACATGGAGAAGCCGTCGGCAGGGATGCGGCGGTGGTACTCGGGCAGGAACATGCCGCCCTCGAGGGCCTCGGTGCCCTGGACGCCTTCGGGGCGGTGGCCGGCAGAGAAGCGGGCCCGCAGCTTGTCGACTTCGGCAGTGAACTTTTCCGCCTGGAGGATCTTGTGGGGGAGGGCGGCAAAACCAAAGTCAAAGTAGTCTTCGATGCGCGAGTTTTCGAGACCGGCCGGCTTGGAAATGGACGACCAGATCTTGGTCAGGTCCTGGATGATGGTGTTTTGGAGGTTGATTAGCGGGGTGGTGCCGAGATGGTCACGCAGGACGAAGAAGAGAAGCGAGCGGGGGCTGGACCTGTGTGGTGGGCAAAACAGCAGGGTTAGCGGGAAGCAAGACACGGGGAGTTGGGGCCACGGCAGAGGCCGGACGGGCAGGCAACATACTTCTTGTCCTTGAGGAACAGCTGCAGATTGACCTCGAAGACGGTCTTCAGCAGCCCCATATTAGCACCCTGGTACAGGCCAACCTGGGTCTCCCACAGGTTGACCAGCAGCACCTCGCTGGTGGCCAGCGCAAACAAGGCGCTCTTGCGCTCAAAGTCCTGGTCCTCGCCGCGCTCGCGGCCGTCGGCGCCCTCGACGTCCATGACGAGGATGTTGTCGGCCATGAGGGGCTCCATGTCGTGGGCCTTGTTCTTGGACATCCAGATGCCCTTGGTGGTTTGGCGGCGCTCGGTTTCGGACATGACGGAGAACTTGGTGCGGAAGAGGTTGTTGAGCAGCGTGGACTTGCCCGTGGACTGCGAGCCGAACACGGAGATGATGTGGTAGTTGAAGCCGGCCGGGGCGACGTTGGTGGCCCGGAAGTACGAGCTGACGGCGGGGCTGCGGAGCGGGGGAGGGGGGTCAGCATGGGCGAACAGGCACATGAGGGGGGGGAGACGGCACGGGCGAACGGGCACATCAAGGGGCCGACAGCACGGGGCACATCAAGGGGCCGACAGCACGGGGCACAACAACGACTCACTTAAACTCCTTGTCCTCGTCAATCACCTGGATGCCATGCTCAAAGCTTTGCTCGTCGTCGGTGGCGCCCACCGCTGCAAAGTGGCCGTTCATGGCTGCTGCGGTTGGAGACTCGGGGGAGGAGGGGCGGATAAGCAATTAATTCAAATATAAAAAAAAGAATAAAAGACACTGCTAAATAATATCGTGATGGCGATGTTCCGGCGGCCTTGGTGACTTTGATGCGTGTGCTTCGAGCTCGTGCGTGCAGCTATTTGCGTTGAGGAGAAGAACGAAGGAACAAGTTCCAGGGAGGGGGAAGCTTGTCGTTGATAAAAAAAATACAAGTCAAGATGTACCATGTACTTCGGAAACGGAAGAAAAGACAGGTGGCTTGGGCCAAAGTCGACACTGAGCCATGTACTGGTGAGTATGTGAAGAAATAAAGAGATTATTTTTATGTGCGTTTTTGAAAGGGGAAAAAAGTATCACAGGACTCCATGCAGGACAACACTTTATACAGACCGAAAATGTGACAAAAAGAATAAACAAGAACAAAAAGGCCAAAAAGGACAGTCCGACAAAGCTAAGCTTAGCTAAGAGCGCCACCCAGCAAAAGAGGCGCTGTTGATTTGCGGTGAAGCTGAGCTGCGAGCTGCGTCTGAGCTGGCTAGGGTTAGTGCTAGGGTGCGCCTCTGCAGCCACAGCCAACCGCGTCCGCCACAACTAGCGGTGTGTCTGGGCCTATGGGCCGCCACAAGTAAATCATGCTGTCGTGTAACCCCAACAAACAGCCAGGCCAGCAAAATGACAAGAAAAGCGGGGCCTGGCCTCATTGCAGCATTTGATGCGTTGTTTAAACATCACGTCGTCCAGCGCAACAACCAAAGCTAAGCCGCCCTGTGCTGTGGACAGATACACCAGAGAAGGACTGCGCAAGCCAATCAACAGCGTGGCAAGCAGGCGGGCAGTGATCAAGGATGATAGTTGCGATGTCACCCCTGGCAAACAACATGCACCATCTTGCTGGCGTGCTATATTTCGAGCCATATATTGTGGGCACCCTATATTGTGAGCTGTAAATGTCCAACGGAGATAGATCCCTCCCGAATGTCTGCGTCCCCATCCCATCAGAGATCCCTCCCTCCCCGCATCAGCCCTTTCGAGCCTGTGGCGTCGGATACGAGTTTGCCTGCACAATCTTCTCTAGATCTCTTGCCAGCGTCTGCATCTTCAGCGACACCGCCGCCACTTCCTTGAGCAGACACGAGGCGGCAATGACGCGGAAGCCTCGCAGCTGCTGCCGCGGCGCCATGGCTCCCGACTGGCTCGTGACCGCTGCCGGCCGCGTCTTAAAGCAGGCCAGGCACATCTCGAGCGCCGTGTAGTCGATGCTACCGCCGGCGAGGATGGTGGCGGCCGTGACCTCGGGAACCACGCGGTCCTTGCAGCGCATGCGCTTCACGATAAAGTCTATCAGGTCGTCCACCTGCGGCCCGATTTTGATCGAGGCGTCGCGCTGCCGGCGCGTCTGGGATCCCTCGCGGTTGAAGATGAAGCCGCAGAACACTTCGACCTCCGAGAGCGGGTTCATGTAGTTTGGCGCAAAGCTGCGCATGATGTCGCGCATTCCTTCTTCGTAGCTGCACAGTGAGAGGAAAAAAGAAAGAAGGGTTAGCAGGCTGCAGCGGAACAGCTAAACCAGCGACTCAACACTCACATGTTCATCAACTCATGGGCATCGCGTTTCTTTGTATACCAGTCGATTTTCCGCAGGTCAATAGCGGCATTAATCAGCCCGTCGACCCACACTTGCACCTTGTTCCACACCGAGTCATCATCCGACGCCACGTTTTTGATTTTGGTCGAGTTCCAAATCATGCGCTCGTCGACATTGCGGTAGAGAATTCCTAGGATGCGCTGCGACTCGTAGTACAGGTGCGCCGGCGCAATTTCCTGGTCGTCCTCGTCAAACGGGTTGGCATCGGGGTTGACGGGCGTGTTGTCAAAGACCAGCTCCTCAAACTTGCACACATTGACGGGCGGCGAGGGAGCCATGCTGTCGCAGAGAAAAGCGGTCAGAGGCGTGCTGTTTCCACAAGACACAAAAGAAATACAGAAACAAAAAAGACTCACAAATCAGGCCGATACCGCGGCGCCCGCGGCATCTGGTTCACATCGACGGCCAAGCCCGTCTTGGAGAAGTCGACGGCGTTGGAGTGCATCTCCGCCAGCTTCAAGCACTCGGTGGCCAGTGTGCCGTTTGGTTTCTGGTCAGCCATGATCTGATGGCGGTTAGCAATAATGCCCAGCTGGTCAGTCTTCATAAAGTCAACAAAGAACTCTGCCATGTCAGAACTAGTGACATCGCGATCCAGAGTTCTCGGCGTGACACGCGGATAGTCTGCCGGCATGAAACTACGGAGACCCGGCGTGCGCAGCAGGTCTTGGTCCCAGATTACATTGTAGATGTCGCCGTCCAAGTCACCGCCACTCAGCTGCGACGGCAGGTCACGGTTGCCGTGCTGGCTAAAGACAACACAGTTGACCAGCTCTCGCAGAGGGTGGCCATCGGGCGGCGTCCGCTGCCAGGCAATCTGGATGTCTCCAGGATGCAGCGCCGGCGACCGGGTGACAATGACGCGGCCAATAACCGGGAGGTCCTCAAACGATTCTTCTGCTTGCTTATGATCAATGGTAGCATAGACTTCGCCTTCCTCCAAAAAGCCCGTTTCGTCAACAATGCCAAACAAAGTGGCGCCCCTGCGCACTGGGATACGGGCCTTGTTCTTGAGCAGCCGCAGCTCACGCAGCACGGCCATTTCCACAACGCGGCGCATAAAGGTGTCTTCGTAGTAGTTGATGCCGATCTTGTGGAGCTTGCGAATCAATAACGAGAACTCCAACTTGCGGCCAATCAGCTGGTTGCGTAAAAAGGAAGACGTGTTGTAGACGTCAGAGGATATGTTTCGTAGCGCATCAATCTCGACGCTCTGCAGATCAATAAACCACTGGTTGCCCACCCCCATGTCTTCCAGAATCTTGATCATCTGCCGGTTAAGGACAAGCCGCAACGGCCGCGAAGCCATGTCGCAGATCTCCAGATTATCAATGTCATCCGAGTCGAACTTGACCATGCTCTCTTTGCGGATGCAAAAGACCTTGTCGCCGTCGGCAATGCGCGAGTCCAGAGCAAGCATGCCTTTAGCGCCACCCCAGCGAACCTGGAAGCACACGGGATAGGCTTCGTTGTTGGGAATATGGTCCCACAGGACTTCAACAGCACCATATGAAATGGTTCCAACACCGTCACTGAACACACGCGACTCATCGGGCGACTTGAGGTCGGGGATGTATACGTGGCGGATTCCATTGGCTTTCAGAGGCACAGAGAACGGAGTCTCGGAAAAGGCCTGGCCGATGCGAGCCGCGCAGCGGGCGGGCGTACGGATGTTGCCGAATTTGCCAAGGCTGTTGATGATGCGCTGGTACGTTTGAAGCTCCTGGTTTTCCTTGTCGTAGAACGCGGCCGAGAACCAGGCCGAGTGAGAGCGCAAGGAGGAGTGCGAGAAGCCGAGGAACTTGTACAGGCGGCCGGCGATTTGGATTCCATTGTGAAATACTTCCTTGAAGCGGTCCATAACCTCCTCGTTGGAAATACGGCCTCCGAAGCGCAAGTCTTCGCCGTCTTCGTCGCAGAACTGCACGCGCAGAAAGTAGTCGAGGTAGCCGGAGAATTTACGGAGCACGCGGTTCTTGCTTTCATATTCCGGGCCCTGCAGAGTGATGCGCGTGGGGGTCACACAGGCTTTGTGTACCATGACTTGTTTATCATCCATGTTGCGGCTGAAGATGCGGCCCATGGCCATGTTAGAATCCAGATCCGCCTGAACCTTTTCGAGGATCTTGAAGATGACACGGGGGTTCAGGGATTCTGCCTCGGCGTTGTTTGTCGGGTACGGAATGTCATGCATGACCTTTTTGAAGGCTTCAACAGAAAAAAAGGGCTGTTTGGACTGGGCGTGGCCGGCTTTGTGGGATCTGTCTCTGGACAGGTCCATGTTTCTGCGTCTCTTCTCGCGCAGGAGGTCAATCAGTGAAATGACCAGGTCCGGCGTGAGATAGTTGTTCCACACCATAGCCTGGAGCTGGAAGCAGACCGGGAACGACAGCTCCCTTTCAACGGTGCTGTCCCGCATGATAGCCATGAACTTGGAGTAGGTGTCGAAAAATAACAGATTGGAGCCTATAGTAGGAGACAGAGTCTTGAAGTCATATTGGTCAACCAGATTGAAGGAGTCTCGTTTGTGCAGCTTGACCAGCAGATTGCGGAAAGAGGCGTTGGTGCCAACAAAAGAGATCTTGTAGACCAGACACATGTTGACGATGTAGGAGTGGTTCTGGATGGCGTCGAGGAAGCTTGTCCTGACTTTCTTGTACGCAATAGGCCTTTTGCCGTTCATGGATACGTTCAAAGCACCAAGCTGGCTCTCCAAGGCAACAGGCTTAAAGAAGCGTGGCGGATACTGCAGAGTGAACATGAGCTCATTCTGGCCGCCAGAAGTCACCTCCCAGATGGATTGGTAGAGGATTTCCATCTGGGACTTGTCCTCGAAAGTGACGAACATGGAGGGCCGGCTGAACTTGACATTTGCGGTGCCCTTGGACCACCCTTCGGCAACATGGACCAGCTTCCCATCGGGTAGAATGTGGCATTTGCCGCAGGTAACCTGGCTTATGACGGCGCTGAGCGGCTGTGGTATCTGGTGTTCCTGGTTCTTCATGGCGGATTCGTACTTTTTGCGCTCTTTGGTCACATGCTGGGCATGCATGATCTCGATTCGGTCGGGAATGAAGCGGCCACGCTTAGCCACAACCTTGG
>JAXHKQ010000570.1:0-12218 GCA_038407185.1 Chalaropsis ovoidea
CCCCCCCCCCCCCCCCCTACAGGCCAAGGCGTTCAACGAGTTGGCATGCTCAGCCCATGGCTGCACGCCTTTCCCGCCACCTCGCGTGAATTCATCGACGAGCTGGACTCGTGCATGGGCTACCAGTTCTCCGAAATCATCCAGTCCGGCCCCAACAGCCGCCTCAACGCCACCGTCAACGCACAGCCCGCCATCATGGCAACCTCCATGCTGATCCTGCGCATTCTCGAGCGCAACTTCAACTTCAACACTGCCCAGAGCGTCGACTACACCCTCGGCCACTCGCTCGGCGAATTTGCCGCTCTCGTCGCCAGTGGCAACCTCTCCTTCCGCGACAGTCTGCGCATAGTGCATCGTCGGGCTACCGTCATGGCTGATGCCACGCAGCGTGCACAGGCCGCGAACCCGGGCGCCAAGTACGGCATGGTGGCCATCATAACCGAGCCTGAATACCTCGCGTCGCTGATCCACACCATCCACTCCATTGTCGGCGAGCATGTCCATGACTGGTCCCACACGCCGCTTGAGAGCCAAGTCTGCATCGCCAATGTCAACAGCAAGAACCAGATCGTGCTCAGCGGCAGCATCACAGCCATTTCACACGTGCTGGACCGCGTGCGTTTGTTCTCTGGCCACGACCCACATGCTGTGCGGCTCAACTCCGACAGCCCGTTCCACAGCCCGCTGATGAAGCCCGCTGGCGAGGTGGTGCACCAGATCCGCAGCACCCCGGGCAAGATCCCGTTCCCCGGCCGCATCCAGTGCATCAGCAACATCTCGGCGCGGCCCTTTACCGGCCCAGAGGAGCTCGCCGACTTGGTCGCGCGGGCCGGCGTCGAGCCAGTGCGCTGGGCCGACAGCATCAAGTACCTCAACCAGCAGGCGCAGGTGCGCCGCTGGGTCGGCATCGGCCCCGGCCAGGTGGGGCGCAATCTGGTGGGCAAGGAGATTGGCATTCGCGGCACGGACAGATCGCGCAACGCTGGCGTCTGGGCCATCACCAAGCCCGAAGATATCGACGAGGTGCTGAGGGGCCTGGAGGATACGGATGGCGCCATGCCGATGCAGATGCCCGACTATGCGGTACATGAGTCCATCTACGGCACTGCAGCATAGGGTGGCCGTGGCGGACACGGCGGACATGGACGACTTAATGACACGAAAACGGCTACATCAGGAAACAGGACTGGGAGCTGATCTAATAGGGTATTTGGTTAGGGTTAGGATTGGTGTTGGCGACTTGGATATTTTGTTCTTTTGATTTTACTTACAGACAACTTTGAGTTGTTCTTTCATGTTGCTCCGTATCATAAGATTCCGGAGCAGGAACCTTACTTTTTATATACATGTACATCCATGATAAATCCTTTCTCGCGCCTCTCTGCATATCCAGACAGCATGCTACAGTGTCAACACACTTCTGGCCCAGTCTCTTGGACACGTCGTTACCGTGCCTTGCAACCCCACTATTTCTGGCCGGGACAAAGCTCCAGCAAGGCCCAGGAACAAGAGACACACAACACATCACAAGCCACAAGCCACAAGTCACAAGCACGACATCGAATAACGCACCGCCCATCGACGACATCACCCGACCCGAAAGTTCTCTTGACCCGAAACGCAGCTGCTATTCAATTGCGTCATCCAGCTCCTCGGCCTCCCTTCTCTCAGCCCACTCTCTCGACCCGCCCAAACCGCCCACCATGGACCCCTACTCTTCCGAGGGCGAGCTCATCAACATGCACAATGCCTTCCACCAAGGCCAATACCAGGCAGTCATCGACTTTGACGTGTCGGACCTGTCGGCCGAAAACGAGCAGCCCGCGCGCATCCTGACTCTGCGCGCGCGCCTGGCCCTGGGCCAACAGCTAGCCGTGCTGGGCGAGCTCAAGGGCAGCGACGACGCCGCCCTCCAGGCCGTGGCCGCGCTGGCGCTGCAGCAGGCTGGCCAGCCCGACAAGGCGCTGGCGCTGGCCGAGCGGCTGGCCGAGACGGCTGCCGAGGACGCCACGGTGCAGACGCTGGCTGCCACGGTGCTGCAGGCCGCCGGTCGCTCGGACGAGGCGCTGGCCCTGCTCGCCGGCCACCAGGGGAGCTTGGAGGCTGTCGCTCTGATTGTGCAGATCCACCTGGCGCAGAACAGAAACGACCTGGCGCTTAAGGAGGTTGCTGCGGCCCGCAGATGGGCGCAGGACAGTCTGCTGGTCAACCTGGCAGAGTCGTGGGTTGGTCTGCGTGTGGTAAGTTGCTGTGGTCAACACTGACGCTGTCTGTGAGAAGTATACCTGTGCTAACACGCGGGAAATCGCATCTGTATAGGGCGGCGAGCGCTACCAACAGGCGTTCTACGTGTACGAGGAGCTGGCGCAGGCCCCGTCGACGTCGTCGGTGCGCAGCCTGGTTTCCCAAGCCGTCGCGGAGCTCCATCTCGGCCGGCTCGAGGAGGCCCAGGCTGCCCTGGAGGAGGCCCTCGCCAAGGAGCCGCAGTATGCCGAGGCCATTGCGAACCTGCTGGTTCTGCATGCTGTGGCAGGCAAGGACGTGTCGGAGCTTGCTGCGTAAGTAGACTAATTCTAAGAGGCGGGGGGGACGGGACAGGAAAGACGTGGCTGTGTGCCATCCATCTATTTTCCGTCTCCTGCGATGAAGCACAGTGCTAACAATCTGGGCGTATAGGAACCTCAAGCAGGCACAGCCCGATCATGCCTTCCTGGCCGAGCTGGAAGAAAAGAGCGCGCTGTTTGACCAGGCTGCGACCAAGTACAGCTCCAAGGTTTCTGCTTAACGTGGTGCGTTGCATGTACCATCTGGTACGACATACTCTTGCGCCTGGGTCAAGAGCACGCGGCATTTCTCATCTCGACACACGTGTTTCTTTCTCTCGTCCACAGCAAGCGACCGGCGGGGGAGACAAGAGATGACATGACGGTGGGCACAACCAGCAGCTGTGCTATGCTGTGCTGTACAGGCACAATCAGCAGCTGTGCTGTACACTGTATGTCTAGCAGGCACCTCTACGCTCTACGGCTGCTCTTCCTTGATTTTTTTCTTGTTGGCTTTTGTGTTTTTCTGCGTGTTCCTTCTTTTGCCTCTTTGCCGCCAACACGAAGGGGTTCTTTTTCTACAAAGCGGAGTTGTGTTACCTATGACGCCATTGTTCTTTTTTCCCTCTTTTTTCCTTCTTTTTTTGCTGTCTGGCGTTTCTTCTGATGTTGATGTTGTCTCTCTTTTTTTATTCTTCTGTTGTTTCTTACATGCAACAAAAGCCGTGCTTCGGTTATGGCTGCCCGGCTCGGCTGGCGTTTGGTCATCTGTTGCTGTCCTGTTCATATGGGAATTTGATTCTTTGTTGTCTGTGAGCCCTGGTGCGATGATGGATGCAGACGAACGCATGTGTGTACACACCTGAATAACACTGTTACTGTTGGTTCCCCCCGGAGGCGGAGTTGAGAGCAAGCAAAGCCCGCCTCCAAAACCTCCGAAGCGAAAGGGGAGGCGATATTTAGCAGATTGGCGGGGGGCGTCTGACAGATGCTGACAAGTGGCGAGTCTTTTCTGACGGCTGTTCTGACGGCCGTGCGGCAGGATGCCGACAGCTGGCCGACAGCTGGCAGCCGACACGAGCTTATGTGACGACATGTTGCTTGTGACGTTTTCTCGCTCTCTGGTGACGGCGAGAAATAATAGCGGTGGATTATTAAGGCAGACGAACGAGGAAGAAGTATTTAGAAAATATGAAAAAATAAAAGTAAAAATACGGCGCACGGCCAAGGGCAACGACAGCAACAGAGGTGGACATGGCAGTGGGCAGCGGGCAGCCAGCAGCCAGCAAGGAGGACGGACGGACTTGTTATATCGTGTTGTATTTTGCCTTTTGCTGGTTCCATTGCGGTTTGGCTTATGCGGGCTTTGTTTTGTATAGCGTCTATGGACTTTGTACCCAGAGAAGAGAGAAAAAGGCAATGCGTGACAGACGGAGTGTGTGTAGGAGATGTGTTTTTCATTTGTATTATGTGACGGCGTAGGTGTCGGTATTTTTAATCTTTTCAAAGGGTGTTTTATATTTGTTTTCTGGGGCTATTTGGGTTTCCTGGATTTCTGGTGATTTTCCTGGATTTATTATGCTTTTCCTGGATTTATTCTCGATTTCTCCCGCCTTTTCCTACACCAAAACTAACAACAATAACCCCCAAAACCCGCTCCAAAGCTTGGTGTGCCCTGCGGCCGGTGATGCGCCTCTTATGGCCGGCTCCCCCTTTTCGCCGGGCCAGTGACAGAGGCCGCAGAGGCCGCAGAGGCCAACATTTATGTATTTTTTTGTATTTTTCTGTATTTTTTCTGCTGCACAAACAATACCCTTTGTTTATGCTTGTCCGTCATTTCTGCCAAAAAAAGAAGCTCAGAAAAAGAAAAAGAAAAAAAAAGTGGGAGACGGGGACAAGTCACAAGAAGCGAGAAGATCCCACAAAGAGGTGACAAGCGCCCGTTCGAGCTCAGTTATTTTTTCTTCTTCTTCTTCTTCTTCTTCTCTTTTTCCTTGTGCCTCTCGTCCTGACCTTCTTCTTCTTTCTCACCAACAGTCATCAAGTTCAGGTCCACCGCGAAACCCTCGGCTCGCTAACCCTTAGCACACTCTTTCTTTTTTCTGCTGTCCCCCTGCTGACAAGGCCCTGGCTTGGCGCTGCTACATTTCTGCTGCAGGCCGCTCCAGCTGCTTCGCTTACAAGGGATCAGAAGAGACAAAAGAAGCAACTGCTCTGTCAAATCCAATTACGCCCAACTAGCGCTGGCACTAGCAAGTGGTGAAGTTGCAGTTGCCGTTGCAGAGCAGCCAGACCAGCCAAACTAGCCAGAACAGAACAGCACCGAACACCAAAGTGCCTGCCTTTTTCATCTCTGTTCAGGGTCCTCTTTCCCCTGGCTCTTGCCTGCCCTGCCTTCTTTTTTCCATCCGTTTGCTTGCGCCTGTCAGCTGAGCTGCTGCGTTTGCTTGTTTGGCAGGTAGTTTCCAGCTCTAAACCACCCTGCTTGCCCAGGGAGGTACTTGACACTGCACTAATCGGTACCTCGCTCTGTGGTGCCTGTTGTACCTGGATTCGGCGTACCAAACTCCTCTTTTGCAGGTTCCTTTTTCTCCGTTTGCTGGATTCCTTCCTGTTCCTCCATAAGCCTGTCTCGTCTTTCCCTCGTCCTCCGCCTCCGCCTCCCTTTCTTCTTTTTCTTCCCCTTCTTCTCCTCCTTCTTTTTCTTCTTCTTTTTCCCCTTCTTTTTCCCCCGACAATGGTCAGCCGCATTTTGTCCTCAAGGCTCAAACCTGCGTCCTCCATTCTCACGCAAAGCTCTGGTCCCAACACCAATCCCACCACCGCCTGCAAAGCCTCCTCCAGAAAAGAGCCCATGAATCCGAACTTGGCAAACACTGGCCTGGTGCTAAGGGTGGAGGTCCTCAAGGTATGCACAGCTTAATATTTCTTGGCTTTTTTTTGGGGGGGTTTTTTTGGTTTTTTTTTCTGGTCGCCTGTCACCCCAATCTACAGCCGCACCAGAAACAGCTTTGCGACAATAACGATGTGATGTGATGCCATCCGTCCATCCGTCCATTGTCTTGTCGTGTCTTTCTTTTTTCCACGCTCACCGTCGGCTTAACGAAGCGAAACACCCGCCAAGCTAACATTCCATTGCTGTGAACAGGGCCGAAACCTCGCCGCCAAAGACAGGAATGGAACCTCTGATCCGGTATGCGTCTCTGCTTCTGATTTCCTTTCTCTTCCTTTCCCCGCGTCCTCTGGCACTTGGCTTGACATGGCCTTCAACTTTCCCGAAACCCGCGCTGCCGATGGCTCACCACCACTATAATTACCTTCTCCGCCATTGGCTCGCTTCTCCAAAAACACCCTTCCCGCCTCTCCCCCACCCCCGCCAACACACACACAACCGCCTGCTAACCGCTTCTCCCGCCCAAAGTATCTTGTTCTGTCGCTCGGCGAAGCCAGAATCACCACCCACTCCATCTCCAAGACCCTCAACCCAGAATGGAACGTTTCTGGCGCAATGCCCGTCAACTCCCTCCACAGCCTCGTGCTTGACGTTATTTGCTGGGACAAAGACCGCTTCGGCCGTGACTACATGGGCGAGTTTGACATCACCCTCGAGGAAATCTTTGCCGACAACCACCACGAGCAATCCCCCAAATGGTACTCTCTGCGCAGCAAAAAGTCGGGTCGCAAACAAAGCAACGTCTCCGGCGAGGTCCAACTCCAGTTCACCCTCGTCGACTCCCAGACCCCCCATGCCTCGCCCGAGCAAATCATGACCAAGTTTGCCACCTTTGTCTCCTCCTGTACCGACAACGGAGCCTCTCCTATCCGCACCAAGTTCAACAACGCCTTGCCTCGCTCCTCCAAAAAGTCCGCCACCACCCCGACCACCTCAGCCGCTCCCGATACCACGGCGTCTGCCGCCGCAGCCCAGGACTCCTCTACTACCGATGGCGACGGTGACGGCGACGATTACGACGAAGATCTTGACGAAGACGATGACGAAGACGACGACAAGACTGGCGACACCTCCGAAAGCCGCAGCCGCCGTCTCCGCATTCGCGGCCTAAAGAAGAAGCGCCGCAACAACCCCTACGAGTTCTCCAACGGCGGCTCCGACATGGTTGGCATCATTTATCTCGAGGTCATCAAAATCACCGATCTGCCCCCCGAGTCCAACCTCACTCGCACAAGCTTCGACGTCGATCCCTTCGTCGTCGCTTCCCTCGGCAAAAAGACCTACCGCACCCGCCGCGTCCGCCACAACCTCAACCCCACCTTCAACGAAAAGATGATTTTCCAGGTCATGGGCCACGAACAGTCATACAAGTTCTTGTTCACAGTCATCGACCACGACCGCTACTCTGGTAACGACTTCATTGCCTCATGCGATCTCTCTGTGCAAGATCTTGTCAGCAAGGCTCCTCGCACAGACCCCGAAACTGGCCTCTATCTGCTGCGCGACCCTCCCGAGCACGTCGCCTCCAAAAAGCCCCGCCGCCTCAAGATTCCCATGTCGCGCTCATCTTCAGCCCAGAGCCTGACCAAGATAATGCGTCCCTCCATCAACCGCAACTCTACTGGGGAAAAGAACACCCCAGACAAGGAATCGCCCATCACTCTCATATCCGCCACCACCATCCCCAACCTGGCCTTGTTGAAGCCGTCCGATGCCGCCACCGCTACCACCGCCATAGGTGCCTCTGCTCTGTCGGCCGAGGAAATTGAGGACGAGGACGCTGGCTTTACCGAATACGCCATTCCTCTAAACATGAAGAACGTGGACAAGTGGGAAGACAAGCACAATCCTGTCATCTACATTCGCGCAAAGTACATGCCGTACCAGGCTCTGCGCCAGCAGTTTTGGAGGGCAATGCTGAAGCAGTACGACTCTGACGAGAGCGGTGAGATTAGCCGTGTCGAGTTGACCACCATGCTGGACACCCTGGGATCGACTTTGAGAGAATCTACTATTGACGGCTTTTTCAAGCGCTTTCCGCACAAGTCCCCCGAGGGCGTCGACCTGGACAACCTGACTATCGCCGAAGCCATAATCTGCCTGGAGGATCAGCTTGAGGCTCGCTCAAAACACTCCCATGTTTCTGACAAGTTCAGGGGGGCGGTGGACAGTGCCAAGGCCCTCCTGACTACTCCCATGTTCACACTGGGTGATGGCTCAGACTTGGGAGGCTCTACCTCTGCCTCGGGCACAGCTACGCCGCTGCCCATGAACGCCGAGCCGCTGGCGCCCAATGACGAACCCGATCTGATTGATGCAAGCGACCCCGGCGAGGAGCATGTCGTTGAGATTGCCCAATGTCCCATATGCCACCAGCCCCGGCTCAACAAGCGCAGCGATGCTGATATCGTCACCCACATGGCCACGTGTGCCAGCTCAGACTGGAGACAGGTTAACGACCTCATGATGGGCGGCTTTGTCACGGCCAGCCAGGCACAGCGCAAGTGGTACTCCAAAGTCATCACCAAGATTTCATATGGAGGCTACAAGCTCGGTGCCAACTCTGCTAATATCTTGGTCCAGGATCGTCTGACTGGCCAGATCAACGAAGAGAAGATGAGTGTCTACGTTCGCCTTGGCATCAGACTACTGTACAAAGGCCTGAAGTCAAGCAGCATGGAACGGCGCCGCATTCGCAAGATGCTCAAAAAGCTCAGTGTCAAGCAGGGCGACAAGTACGATGACCCTGCCTCTCGGGACCAGATTGAAAAGTTCATTGCCTTCCACCGGCTTGACATGTCCGAGGTGCTTCTGCCGCTCAAAGACTTCAAGAGCTTCAACGAGTTCTTCTATCGCGCTCTCAAGCCCGGCGCGCGCCCGTGCTCGGCACCAAACAACCCCAAAATCGTTGTTTCGCCGGCCGACTGCCGCAGCGTGGTGTTCAACCGCATCGACCAGGCCACCAAGATCTGGGTCAAGGGGCGCGAGTTTTCCATCAAGAGACTGCTGGGCGACGCGTACCCCGAGGACGTGAGCCGCTACGAGGGCGGCTCGCTGGGAATCTTCCGCCTTGCGCCGCAGGACTACCACCGCTTCCACATCCCTGTCGACGGCGTCATGGGCCAGGACAAGCTGATTGCCGGCGAGTACTACACGGTCAACCCCATGGCCATCCGCTCGACGCTCGACGTGTACGGTGAAAACGTGCGCGTGCTCGTGCCCATTGACAGCAAAGAGCACGGCCGCGTCATGGTAATCTGTGTGGGGGCCATGATGGTGGGCAGCACGGTGATTACGCGCAAGGCCGGCGACGAGGTCAAGCGCGGCGAGGAGCTCGGCTACTTCAAGTTTGGCGGCTCGACGCTGCTGTGCCTATTTGAGCCTGGCAAGATCCAGTTTGACGACGACCTGTGCGACAATTCGACGACTGCGCTGGAGACGCTGGTGAGTTTTTTCTTCCGTCTCTTTTTTCCCTGTCATCATTATATCGCGGTGGGGTAGGGGCCACGGCTCCCCCCAAAGCCGCATGGCAAATATACTAACTAACCTAATCCTGACAGGTCCGCGTCGGCATGTCCATCGGCCACGCGCCCGGCGAGCCGAAATGGAGCCCGGACCAGCGCAAGAACTCGGCCGAGGTGACGGAAGCCGACAAGAAGGACGCCAAGCGCCGCATCCAGGGCAGCGTCAACCCCGACTCGTCCGAGGCCAGCAGCGACGAGGCCGGCGACGTGGGCGCTGTCGAGACTGGGGCTGTGGCGACGCCTGCCGCGGCGACTGCGCCGGTTGTCGTTCCGATTATCACGGGGCTGGAATATCCGGTTTAGAGGCGCCGTTGCCGTCGCCCCGTGTGACGGGCCAAGTCCGTTGTGGCTTCGGCGAGATTTATATCCATCTTTTGCATATTGCATGCTTTCAGACATGCTTCACAATTATTAATACATGTACATATATATATATAGAGGTGGTTTTATAGAGGGAGATTGTGGCATGCCTCGAAGTCGGCGTGGCACGTCAAATGCAAGCGCGACAACGACAGCTTAGATCACGATGACGTCAGATGACTTACAAGCACGGTAACCCTAGTGTGTTTCAGGAGAGGGTTAAAGCTACGGGGTACAGAGATGAGCATGACAACAGCAACAGACGTCTTATTTTGAATCTGTAGAAAGCACAAAAAACTCCGGAGCAAGAAAGAAAAAAGGCAGCAGGCAAGGGATCAAGAAAAGAAAAAGAAAAAGAAAAGATTAGCCGAGTGGGAAAGAAAAACAAAAGGGTTGACCAAGATGGAGATGATGATGCCATAACAAGAAAAGAAGAGGAACAGACGACAGAAGCGAGGCATTAAAAGACGACAAAGACGGGGTATGGAATATAGCAGAGTGTCATTAGAACGGAGGAGGAAAAGAAGAAGGATAAATGTTTTCGCTGGGAAGAGGAAAAGCCGAGAAAGAAGATGAAAAAAAAAAAGAATAAAAAAGAATAAAACAAACATCAGCCGATTATACGCCAGAGTGGGCTGACTTGGACCAAGCAAGCAAAGCACGGCAAAAAAACAAAGAGAAAAAGAGAAAAAGAGAAAAAGAAAACAAAGAACAGAAGGCATGGCTCAAGCACACAGAAGCCGAGAAGCCCAGAAGGGAGAGAGAGTCTCATGCCCCGCGTGTGTCCTCAGACAAGAGCGGCCCCCTTCTTTTTCTGTGTGTATGCCTGTGCGGCCATCTGCCCAGTCTAGTCTGTCTGTCTGTCTGTTCTGTTTAGTCTTCGTGGTCGCTGTCCACGGAGCGTTTCGGCGGCGACGAGCAGCGCGAGCCGGGGCGGTAGATCTGGGCCGGCGGCGGGGTTTGCTCCTGCTGCTTCTGCTTCTGCTTCTGATGCTGCTGCTGCTGCTGCTGCTGCTGTTTCTGCAGGGCGGCTGGCGCGCGGTACGGCAGCAGCGCCGACGGGGTGGGCGGCGACGAGGCGCCGGCGGGTGTAGACTCGGGCGAGGAGCGGCTGGTGGCGGCCGAGGAAGATGTAGAGCCCTGGCCGTGGCCGGTTTGCCGCCAGGACGAGCAGATCTGCTTGTACAGATGGGCGGACATGGTGTAAGTGGGCGACATTGTAGAGAGCAGGGCGAGGCTTCGGCGGTGGGAGGGAGGGCCGGCGGGTTGGTATCGGTATGTGTCGAGGGTTGACGGGAGATAGACGGACGGAAAAGGCTATATATTGTCGAGAACGCACGCAAGTGGGAATATAACACCAAGACACAAGAACGAAATCGAAAAAGCAAAGGGGAAAAAAAGAAGGCGTTGTGGTTAGATAGGCTCGTGTTATAAGGGAGCGCCAAAAGTGTGGTTGCATGTGCGTGTTAATGGTGCGAGGATTACGTACCCAAGTACCTTGTACCTTGTACCTTTGTATCCAAGTACCAAGTACCAAGTACCTTTTTGACAGGCCATCAACAATTAGTAGAAATATGGGCCCGGCTGCCTGTCCAGCCAATCACAGGACACATAGCAGCCACAGCTCTTCTGTGGGTTCAGGCAATGGGGCGTTTACAAGGAAGGACATTGAGCCGCCTTGTACCTGGTTCTGGGGGTTTCTTTGCTGTTTTTTTCTTGAGGTAAGTCGATGGCATGGCTTGAAAAGACAGGTTTGCTGATTCTTGCATGTTCTGGCCTGACTGGTGAATCGGAGAGGCGGTCAAGGCAGACGAAGAGGCAGACGAAGAGGCAGGCGAAGAGGCAGACCAAGAGGCAGACAAAGAAAGGCATTGGGTGCTTTTTTTGTTGGCTTCTGGCTTGTTGGTTGTAAAAGCAGAGTGAGCTCTCTCCCTCCTGTCGCATCGTTTTGTATCAAAAAGGCGGTTGACGCCCAACATTGGCCTTTGTTTATCCGCCCAAGAAGTCAGACTTGCAAGTACACAAGTACATTCGTGTAGAGCGACCAAAATGGCAGGCGCGACTTGGCCCGAAGCAGCTACTCCTTTTTCTCTTCGCTCTTTCCTCGCCCAAAAGTGAGCCCACTAGACGTCGAGATGGGCTGCCATGTGGGCAGATGGGCAGATGGGCAGATGGGCAGATTCTTATCAGATCTTTCGCGAATGTTTGAGTTGGCGTTCCCTTGCGTTGCAGACGAGAACCCTTACAGCCTGTCAACTTTCTGCGAGTCTTTGATTAAGTCTGGCAAGACATGGAAAACGAAGGCGAAGAAGAAGGCGAAGAAGAAGACGACAAAGAAGACGAAATCACCCACATGACTGCTGCTCACCTGCCCATTCCACCCCTGCAATGGCCTGAAATCGAACCACCTTGCCGGGCCTGGGTTGATGCTTGTTGGGAACAGTCAGCCAAGTAAAGTACCCTTTAGCTGTACTACCTACCAGGAGGGTACATCCACACTAACGTTTGCTCTTTACGGCAACCACGTAGGGTTGCGACCCTTGTCAATCTAAAGACCCGATAATCTGCCGGAAGGATGGACTTACAGGCCCCACCAATGTTACACACGACAAGGACAGGGGCCTCCAAGTCGACTCGAGCCAAGCTTCTTTGTCTGCCTGCAGCGATCTCCCGTCAGGCAGAGCCGCCCTATATTGACTGAAGATGGCTAGATTGCAGCTCATTGGCGGATTCAGGACGCGGTTGAAAGCATGGGGGCTTTGCAAACAAACGAGAGGAAAGAAGTAAGGAAAAATTGGGCTCCCGGGGCCGGGGGGGGGGGGGACAACTCCACCCGCA